>CM075730.1:114104895-114382650 GCA_037974335.1 Prionace glauca | reverse complement strand
TCACGTGCTCTACTGTGTGTCACTGTGTGTGTCTCTGTCTACGTGTCCCTGTCTGTGTGTGTGTCCTCTGTGTGTGTATAGGTATATATGTACATATATATATATCATATGTATATATGTCTCTGTGTGTGTGTATAGGTAATATATGTACATATATATATGTCTCTGTGTGTGTGTATAGGTATATATGTACATATATATATTTGTATATATGTCTGTGTGTGTGTATAGGTATATATGTACATATATATATGTCTCTGTGTGTGTGTATAGGTATATATAGGTACATATATATATGTCTCTGTGTGTGTGTGTATAGGTATATATGTACATATAATATATACATTTGTATATGTCTCTGTGTGCTGGTGTATAGGTATATATGTACATATATATATGTGGTCTCTGTGTGTGTGTATAGGTATATATGTACATATATATATACATTTTGTATATATATCTCTGTGTGTGTGTGTATAGGTATATATGTACATATATATATGTCTGTGTGTGTGTGTGTATAGGTATATATGTACATATATATATATACATATGTATGTATATATGTCTCTGTGTGTGTGTATAGGTATATATCGTACATATATATGTTCTGTGTGTGTGTGTTATAGGTATATATGTACATATATATATACATATGTATATATGTCTCTGTGTGTGTCGCTCTCTCTGTCTGTCTCTCTGTCGCTGTGTGTCTCTCTCTCTGTGTCCTCTCTGTCTGTGTATCTCTCTCTCTGTCTCTCTATCTGTCTGTCTGTCTCTCTGTCGCTGTGTGTCTCTCTCTCTGTCTCTCTATCTGTCTGTCTGTCTCTCTCCTGCCTTTGTAGTGTGTCCTTTTCTCTGTCTCTGTGTCTTTCTGTATCTCTCTCTTCCTGGTCTGTGTGCCTCTCTGCCCCTCTCGATTCCCTTTCCCTTGAAATACTGCAGCACGGTCGGGAGGCCGTTCTGCCCACAGTATCTTCTGTACTGGACCAATATTCCAGCCCACAGAAATCCTCCCATTGGGACAATGTCGGGACCGTGAAATAAGATCAGGAAACGCTGCAAACTCAGAGCCAGTGTCTGGAAGGGAAATGATTAGATCTGTCAGTGTGATTCCATTCAAACATGGATTGAGAGAGCACAGGGAGCGGCCGTTCCGGCCCATCGCGTCTGGGCTAGCTCTTTAATTGACTTAATCTTTTAACCAGAATTCTACAACTTATCTTTGGAAATATTTCCCCGGTTTTCTGTGACTTCTCTTTTCCTCAGTCACAAACTGACTGATGCCGTTTCCAGGGCAGCTGCCGATGTGTTAAATTCTCATTAAACGGAGATAATAACTCAATGATTTGATTTGAGTGCGAATTATTTTCTCGGCCAGGGCAGGAGTAGGAGAATTCGGATTCTCTGTTCCTCCGGAATCCTGATGTGGGTATGCTGTGTGTGTGTGTATAGGTATAATATATATATATATGTCTCTGTGTGTGTCGGTATAGGTATATATGTACATATATAATATACATATATATATATGTCTCTGTGTGTGTGTATAGGTATATATGTACATATATATATACATATGTATATATGTCTCTGTGTGTGTCGCTCTCTCTGTCTGTCTCTCTGTCGCTGTGTGTCTCTCTCTCTGTGTCCTCTCTGTCTGTGTATCCTCCTCTCTCTCTCTCTCTCTATCTCTGTCTGTCTCTCTTCGCTGTGTGTCTCTCTCTCTGTCTCTCTATCTGTCTGTCTGTCTCTCTCTGCCTTTGTGTGTGTCCTTTTCTCTGTCTCTGTGTCTTTCTGTATCTCTGCAACTGTCAGCAACTGTCTGTGCTCTATGTGCTCTGTCTGTCTGAGGTCAGAACTCTCCATTCACCTGACGAAGAGGCAGCCCCCCTCGAAAGCTTGTGAGAATATTATCAAATAAATCGGTTGGACTAAAACCTGGTGTTGTCAGACTTTCTTACTGTCCTCCCGGAACCCTCCAGAGAAACTTCACTCCACATCTATCCCAACCCCAGCCTGGAATCGCAGAGAAAAACAAGCTTCGTTCAGAATCGGAGCGAAAACGGGAAAGATTCGAAGCGGAATCTGTCACTAACGGAAAAAAAAATATCCCTAAATTATTAATAATTTCGATTTACAAAAATCAAAGTCGGGGAGGTCACAGAATCAAAATGTGAATAACCAGGCGGTTAATCCGAATGGTTCATGTTTTTTGGATAATTCGTTGAGGAATCAGATTTCTCTCCAGTTTTGGGACAATTCTGCCAATCTTTCCTTTTCAGAAACGAACGAATTTGAGGTTTAATTATTTCGCATCAAATTCGCAAAAGAGGATTTTGTTTTGAAAAAATGTGAGCATTTATCAGACAGATTCCTCGCTCCTGATTTTCACCGGGGAAATGGAACGGGAAACAGAATTCCTCTTCCTCACTCCTTATCCACCAGAACTGGGAATTATAAATTACTGACTGTGGCTCAAACACACAGAGGCAGAGAGAGAGAGAGAGACAGAGAGAGAGAGACAGACAGGACAGACAGAGGCACAGAGAGGAGAGACAGACAGAGAGAGGCACAGAGAGACAGAGAGAGAGAGACAGACAGACAGACAGAGGCACAGAGAGAGAGAGACAGAGAGAGGCATAGAGAGAGACAGACAGAGGCACAGAGAGAGACAGAGAGAGGCACAGAGAGAGAGAGAGGCTAGAGAGAGAGATTCAGACAGACAGACAGGCACAGAGAGAGAGAAACTGAGAGAGGGCATAGAGAGAGACAGACAGAGGCACAGAGAGAGACAGAGAGAGGCACAGAGAGAGAGAGAGGCATAGAGAGAGAGATTCAGACAGACAGACAGAGGCACAGAGAGAGAGACAGAGAGAGGCATAGAGAGAGACAGACAGAGGCACGAGAGAGAGAGAGACAGAGAGAGGCACAGAGAGAGAGAGAGAGGCATAGAGAGAGAGATTCAGACAGACAGACAGACAGAGGCACAGAGAGAGAGAGAGGGCACCAGAGAGAGAGAGACAGACAGACAGACAGAGAGAGGCACAGAGAGAGGGGGGTGGAGAGAGAGAGAGGCACACAGGGGGATACACACTCAAAGTGAGACAGAGAGGGACACAGAGAGAGAGAGACAGAGAGCGAGAGGCAGAGAGAGAGAGAGACATGCAGTGGACACACACCACACGCAGACATATAGGGAGGGAGACACAGAGAGAGAGACGGAGACATACAGGGGAAGAGAGAGACACACAACAGACGAATATGCAGAGAAGAAACATACACAGAAACACTTAGACACACACACACGTAGACAGACACGCATAGAAAGACAGGCAAACACGTACAGGGAGAAACACACACACGCAGGTAGATCCACACAGAGAGAAAGAGGCGCAGGTAAGAGAGAAATATACAGAAATAGAGGCACAGACACACACTTATACAGAGAGAGAGAGGCTTACACACATAGAGAGAGACAAGAACATATAGAGGGACTGAAACACATACAGAGAACACAGGTAGACACTCAGAGACACGCATACAGACAGAAATACAGACATATACACACTCGAAAGAGACATTTCTCCAAGTGAGAGACAGATAAATACACAGACACGTACAGAGATACAGAAAGACAGAGACACGAACAAGGACATACACACACACACTCTCTCTCACACACACACTTACACCACACACACTCACAGCTAATTCTAAAATTAAAATAATTGTCACATTCTGTTTGGATGCGGAGGGAAATTGTCCTGAAGTCAGTGACCAGAATTCTGCTCCCGTTAGAAATCTGCACAATCCATTCGGTTTTAAATATAAATATTTATTGGTCTAAGAAAAAGCATCTTAATTATTTCGATGGAAGATTTTCTGTCTAATAGATTACCGCCTCTCTTTTCAAAAAACAATATTCATTTCACAATCATCGCTTGGAAAATTGATGTTATTACTTTGGGGGAAATAGATCCGAAATTGTTCTCCCAATAATTAATAATTCGGGAAAAGCTTCCTTTTTTTTTCCAAAGGCGAGCGATTCGATTATATCCTTTTTGATTTAATAGGACAGTCTCGCCTGTAACCAAATTATCCATTAATGTGGTAGTGGGCCTGTGAGATGTAATAAATCCTTGCAATATAACTCAATTATTCTACAATCCTCTCTCCCTCTTAACCCAATCACCACATTTTCCGATTGCTTTCAATAATGTTTAAACTCTCTCTCTCTCACACACACACACACCCAGCCAATGTTTTATATTTAATTCCAAACCCTGCGCTCTTTTCCATCATCCCCCCCCCCCCCCCCCCCCCCCCCCCACAACACCATCCCTCTCTCCCGGGTTTGCTGTTTATTTAGTTTTTTTTGTTTTACCTGTGGTGTACGGAGTGCTCTGGTGGTCTCGGAGGGGTCCCAGGCTACAGTTGGCAGGTGTGAGAGTCGGACAGACCGGGACGGTCCCGAAGCCGGACCTGATGGGGTTATACTGGAAGCCGTTGTTGGGCTGACTACAGGAGTTAAAGTCGGCGTAGGCAGAGGCCTCCATCGCCGCCATGCAGGAATCGTAGGAGTTCAGGTAAGAGTAATCCATTTTATACATAAGAGAGAGATGGGGCAGCAACTGTGTGAGACACAGAGAGAGAGAGAGAGAGAGAGAGAAGTGGGGGGGGGGACAACCGGGGTGGGAGATTGAGAGGGTGGGGGAAAGAGGGAGAGAGAAATAAGAGAAAGAGAGACAAAAAAAAACACAAATAATTTTCTTACAGAAATTTTACATCAGAATGGGCAGAAAGCAGCAACTAGCAACCAGCACAGAATAAAGACGAGAAGGTCCCTTGTTTTATCAGTCTAGTGTGCTAGTGTCTGTTAGACCTAACCACTTGGCTTCTAATAAACTTGACACTACTTTCAGACAATGCCGAGGCGGTGGTCCATTTTTACATGACAATAAATCTCCACTCTATTGGACTGGTGAAGGGGGAACTAGTTCTCTCCAATCCCCTCCCCTGCATCGATAATTAAATGCTGTTAACTCTTGCGTCTCTCTCTCTCTCTCCACCCACCCCCTCTCTCTCTCTCTCTCTTCCCCCCCCCCCCAATGGTCACAGGTTTGATTTTCGCCGCTTCTCCTTCACTCCCCGGGTGTTTCCACCCCCCCCAAAAAAAAATCAAAAAAGGGGACTTTTAACCGAGATTGCTGGGAGCAGCAGAGAGGCAGAGCCTTGAGTCACAGAGTTTAGCCTCCAATTTCACCCAGTTCTCAGGATTTCTGACTGTCATCAAAGCGATGCTTTGATGATACTTTAAAAAAAATAATAATGTTTAAGAAGCTGGAATTCTGGATTGTTTTGTTAACAATCGCTGTTAATTAATGTTTTCCAAACAGATCTACAATCTTAACAATCGAATTAAAATCTTGTTTAAAAAACAAAACTGCCTCCAGTCTTTTTGTTTGAATTGAAATGTCAATAATAAAGTTTGGGGACAATATTTGGAAACTATTATTATTATTATTATGGAAGGTGATTGTAACACAACCCCGGGGTAATCTCCACACTGAATTCTCGCTGAAATATAACACTGAGAAATCCTGATGAATTTATTACTGACACGAACCGTAAATGGTTTATCACTCACCGCTCGGAACTGGTGGGCTTCAGTTCTGTTCAAAGATTCTGGGTTTTTTTTTTGTAACACAGAACAATCTCTTCCCGTCCCTTCTGGGGAGAACAAGGCTGGGACAGAGGATGGAGGTGTCCTTGGTACTTTGCGACCCGCCTTTTTGGTTAAAAAAAAAGACCAAAGTTACATTTTGGAGTGGGATTTATAGATGGAACCGTCACCAATATCCTTCAGACCAGAGTCAGCTCCCAGCCCCAAGAACCCAGAGCAAAGCAGCCCACACAATCCTGGGGGGGTGGGGGGGGGGGGGTGGAATCTGTCACCCTCTTTCCATAGAAACCATCTCAACACACAGCCATCTCAACTCAAAAAAAATCAAATCCACAAACATTGTAATGTGTGAAAACCATTTTCAATTTTCCCCCCCCGATAATTGTGCAAATTGTCTTAACCTTTTAATAGATCTTTTTAAAAAACATAAACTGCAGTAGCCCAGATTCCGACTGGAATCTGTGAAGGAGATTTAAGAGACTCACACATCGACAGGAGGCAGAGAACTGGGGGGGAGGAGAGAAATAGAGGAAGAAAGAGAGAGAGAGAAAGAGAGGGAGAGAGAAAGAGACTGAGAAGGGGGCAAACAAACAGGGCGAAAGATAAATGCAGAGGGAGGGGAAGAGACAAGGAGAGAGAGAGAGACAGAAAAACATAGAGATGCAAGGGAGAGGTAGAGAGGAGAGAAATAAAGAGAGAAACATCGGGAGGCAGAGGGAGAGACAGAGACACTCAGGTACAGAGAGACAGAGACACAGAGAGACAGAGAGACACACACACACACACAGTTGGTGACGATATCTCTGGGGTACTGGTTGTGCTTTTCTGTTTCGCATCACCAGGTTATGAAAGCGATGTCTCCCTGTCTCCCTCCTTTTCTCTATTTCTCTCTCCCTCTTCCTTTCTGTTCCTGTCTCCCTGAACCCACCTCGCTCCCTCTTCCTATCTCTCTCTCTCTGTTTCTGGTTCTCTCTCTCCCTCTGCCTCTCTATCTCTCTGTGTCTCACTGTCCCTATTTCTCTTCCCCATCTCCCTTGGTCCCTCTGTCTCTGTATCTCTTCCCCTTGCATTCTCTCCCTCTGAGTTAGTTTTTATCACGGGTTCAGGGTTAGCAGGATTATGGAAAGTGTGTTTGAGGCGACAGAGAGAACACCGTGATTATATTGACTGACAGCACAGGTTGGATGGGTCGAATGGCTTCCCCCTGCTTTTTATTCAGATAATCTGTCTCTCCTTCCGCCCCTAACTCTCTCTCCTCTGTTTCTCCCTCTGTCTGTGCTGAGGTTTGGGGTTCAGGTTATCACTATTTCCTATCGCTGCTGCTACTCCCCACACCTCATACCGGCTCCAGGCACTTCTCTCCCACAACAGCTTTTTCTCAATTGCTGTCTGTTGGTTTAATTTTGTCCTTTACTTTCTCCTCTCTCTCGGTGTTTTTCCTTCCCCTCAGTTTTATTCGGGATACTCGAAGCTTTGTGTGTTTCTGTTTTGGGGATTATCTGGATGAATCTATCCCTGTCTGGGCAGGGATATGCTCCGCACTCTCTGACACTCTTCCCTTAAGCACCTCATATCTCCCACTCTCTCTTTATCTCCCTCTCTCTCTCTTCCTGACCTTTATCAATTTCTCTCTCTCTCTATCCTTTCTCTCTATCATTTCCCTCTCTCTCCTTTATTTATTTTCTCTCATTTTTCCGTTCACAGTTTTCCTTCTCTCCCAATCTCTGTCCCTCTATTCTTCCCCCTCTCTCTTTCCTTTCTCATTCTAACTCGACTTTGTCTATGCTCTCCCTCTCTCTCTATCCTTCCTCTCTCTATTTTTTCTTCTCATTTTCTATTCTTTATCTATTTCTCTCTTTCTCTCTCTCTATCCTTTCCCTTCCTTCCTCTATTCTTTATCTATTTTTTCTCTCACTTTTTCATTCACTGTTTTCTTTCTCTTTCACGCTGTTTCCTCTCTGTTTCTATCCTTTCCACCTCTACCCTTTTTTACTCTAGATCGTCTGTCCCTCTATCCTTCCCTCTCTCTCTATCTTTCCCTTTCTCTCTATATCCTTCCCTCTCTCTCCACCCTTCCACTTCTCTCTATCCCTCCCTCTCTCTCTGTCCTTCCATCTCCATCCACCCTTCCTTCCCTCTATATCCTTACCTCTCTCTCTATCCTTCCCTCTCTATCCTTCCCTCTCTATCCTTCCCTCTCTATCCTTCCCTCTCTCCATCCTTCCCTCTCTCTCTATCCTTTCCTCTCTATTCTTCCCTCTCTCTCTATCCTTCCCTCTCTATCCTTCCCTCTCTCTCTATCCTTCCCTCTTTATCCTTCCCTCTCTCTATCCTTCCCTCTCTCTCTATCCTTCCCTCTTTATCCTTCCCTCTCTCTATCCTTCCCTCTCTCTCTATCCTTTCCTCTCTTTCCATCCTTCCCCTCTCTCTCTCTCTGCCCTTTCTCTCTCTCCTTTAACTATTTTCTCTCCCACTCTCTGTTTTCTCTCTCTCCCTTTCTCTATTTTTCTCCCTACCTCTCCCTTCCTATTTCTCTCCCTCTCACTCTGTTTCTCTCCCTCTATCCCAGCTTCTCTTTTTAATTCTCTCTTCCACCGCTTTTCCGTCAGTTTATTAAGCCGGGATGGAGGGGGGGGGGGCGGAGGTTGGAAGCAGTTCCTAAAACTGGGATAGACCCAGTTTCAATCCCGCACCTTCCCCACAATCAGCTGAGTGTTTCTGGAAAGATGTAACCATTTCTATCCAGTATCCCGCCGTTCCTGCAGAAATCCTGACATCAAAACCTGCTGTGGAATTGAAAATCCTTCAGATATCCCGGCACCTGCCGATTTGGAAAGGATCAGGAATCTCCGGTGGGTCAGGGAGTTGGAACTGAGCGGGATTCCCACCAGCTCCCTGAGTGAGAATAATGTCTGAATCCAAAATATATAAACAGCAACCCCATCAATATAGTGTCAGCAATTACACTTCAATATTTCCTTTCTGAGACAGACTCGGGTCGGATCGGTTTTCCCTCATCACAGCCTGAATATTTCAATGTGAATTTTAATGAACAGGTTCCAGGAGCATGGGGAGGGGGTGGGGGGTAGTGAAATTTAACCGGCCGTTATCCCAGCAATGTTAACGCAGCGGGTTAGCACTGCTGTCCCACAGCGCCAGGGTCCTGGGTTCGATTCTCGGCTTGGGTCACTGGCTGTGTGGAGTTTGCACATTCTCCCCGTGTCTGCCTGGGTTTCCTCCCACAGTCTGAAAGACATACTGGTTAGGGTGCATTAGGCCGAGCAGGTGCTCGAGTGTGGCGCCTAGGGGATTTTCACAATCACTTCATTGCTGTGTTAATGTAAGCTGACTAATAAATACACTTGAATTGTAAAGAGATACATTTCAGTTTGAAGGATGGGGCGAGAGTTTAAAATAAAAGATGCAAATCTAAAAGGGGGGAAGGGGGAAGTGCAACACTCTTTAGAGTGAATGAATAAAAAGTAAACCAGTCAACAAATAAACTAATAATTACATTAAGAACCTCTTCATGGGGCACTGTAATGCAACACAAAACTTTAGGCTGGCATGGTGCCACAGTGGTTAGCACTGCTGCCTCACGGTGCCAGGGACCCAGGTTCAATTCTGACCTTGGGTCACTGTCCATGTGGAGTTTGCACATTCTCCCCGTGTCTGTGTGGGTTTTGTCTGGGTGCTCTGGTTTCCTCCCACAGTGAAAAGTCTGACAACACCAGGTTTTGGTCCAACCTATTTATTTGATAATTTACTCACAAGCTTTCGGGTTAGTCCCTTTGTCAGCTGAATGGAGAATTCAGAACTCTCCGTTCACCTGACAAAGGGACTAACCCGAAAGCTTGTGAGTATATTATCAAATAAATAGGTTGGACTAAAACCTGGTGTTGTCAGACTTTTCACTGTGTTTACGCCAGCATACCCACATCATTCCTCTCACAGTCCAAAGGTGTGCAGATTAGGTTGATTGGCCACGCTAAATTGTCCTTTAGCTTAGCTAGCACTGACACAATGGATCAAATGGCCTCCTTCTGAGCTGTAACATTCCAGGATTCTGTAATTTCTGATTCCCAGTTTTCACAATTTATCTCCCTGAACTCTGATTCAACTTTCATTGAAAATAATTTTCATTTAAAAACTGCTGGAGATGATTGTTAATTAAAAAACAGAAAGTGTTGTGGGAATTCTGGCCATATTATCCAGGACAGAAACAAAGTTAACATTCCCAGACTAACATAACTCTTCTGCAGAACAGAAGCTTCTTATTTGAAAGTGCTTTAATTCTCAGAATGCAGTGAGAGATGGTTGGAATAAAGTTGCATTGTCTAAGTGTAAGATTGAGTGGTGCGTTTATCTACATTCGCATTGCTTCCTCATTCACTTCCCTCACCTGAGAGACATTGCTGGAGTCCAAAATCAAACAGAGCAACTTCTGACCCACAAGGAACAGGAAGTTAACCAAAAATCACACAGGGCATGAAGAGGCTAATTGGACCATCTGAGGTGTGCTGGCTGAAGGATCTGTCCAAGTAATCCCACTCCCACTCCTCTCCCCCACACACTCTTTCCCCATCGCTGTCACTTTCTAACATTTCAGATACACATGCAACTCCTGTTAAATATTCCAATTTGATCGACTGAAAGGATCGTTGGTAGGAACTCTCCCCTCTGTGGATCCTTGGTATAAGTTTGGGATTTGAAGCCTGGGGATTTGCGTTGGAGAAGGTTTTTCAAGGGAAATGGAACAAGTGGACTTGTGATACACATCAGCCATGCCCTAACTGGATGAGACAGGTTTGAGGGGCTGAATGGCCTTTTTATCATCATTCTTCCATGGGCTGTGGGTGTCACTGGCTGGGCCAGCATTTATTGCCCTTCACTAATTGCCCCTTGAACTGAATGTCTCGCTTGGCCATTTTAGAGAGCTGTTGAGAGTCAACCACATTGCTGTGGGACTGGAGTCACGTGTAGGCCAGACCGGGTAAGGACGGCAGATTTCCTTCCATAAAGGACATTAATGAACCAGATGGGTTTCAGACAATCAGTGATAGTTTCATAGTCATTGTTATTGAGACTAACATTATATTTCAGAACTTTATTAATTGAACTTAAATTCCACCATCTGATCTGGCGAGATTTAAACTTTTAACTCAAGATCATTAATCTGGATCTCTTGACTACTAGTCCAGTGACATTATTGACATCACAACACCACTCTCTCCCCTGCCTTCATGTCCTTATCCTCTTGTTATGTTGGGATTGCTCTGGAATGTACTGTCTGAGAGTGTGGTGGAGACAGATTCACACAGCAACTGGTTAGGATCTGGAATGTACTGTCTGAGAGGGTGGTGGAGACAGATTCACACAGCAAATGGTTAGGATCTGGAATGTACTGTCTGAGAGTGTGGTGGAGACAGATTCACACAGCGAGTGGTTAGGATCTGGAATGCACTGTCTGAGCGTGTGATGGAGACAGATTTACACAGTGAGTGGTTAGGATCTGAAATATACTGTCTGTGAGTGTGGTGGAGACAGATTCACACAGCGAGTGGTTAGGATCTGGAATGTACTGTCTGAGAGTGTGGTGGAGACAGATATAATTGAGATATTTAAAGGGAATTAGACTGTTACTTGAGAAGAATTGTGGGGAAAAGTTAGGATAGTGGCAAGAGTGAATTGCTCATTTGGAGAGCCAGTAGACAGAGGATGGGTGGAATGGCCTGTTTTACGCAGTAATCATTCTGTGATTGTATATTTTCATCCATTTGAAATAAATTGTTGATGTGATGTGTTCTCACATTTTGATATAAATATCTCAACAAGCAGTCATAAATATCTGACTGAAGTCCAAATCCCAGTGATTCTTCCCGAGATGATCCAAAATCCCAGCAGGATTTCACATACACTCTGAAGGAAACCTTCTCAACTACACACTAGCTCATGAACATTTCTGTGAAGATTAAACTAGAGTTACCCAATTTTATACACTGGAAACCTACAGCTAATTGAAGATGCAGGTAGTGACTTTTAAGGGGCTTCTGGACAAGTACCTGAATGGGATGGGAATAGAGGGATACGGTCCATAGAAGGGTAGGGGGTTTTAGTTCAGTTGGGCAGCATGGTCAGCACAGGCTTGGAGGGCTGAAGGGCCTCCTGTGCTGTAATTTTCTTTGTGGTGAATTGTATCCTGATACATAGATTCAAATCAATGAGTAAATTCACCGCCACTTTTCAATAGTGACAATATTCGGGGTGGCGCGTGGCACAGTGGTTAGCACTGCTGCCTCACAGCTCCAGGGACTTGGGTTCGATTCCCAGCTTGGGTCACTGTCTGTGTGGAATCTGCACATTCTCCCCGTGTCCATGTGGGTTTCCTCTGGGTGCTCCAGTTTCCTCCCACAGTCCAAAGATGTGCAGGTTAGCTGGATTGGTTGTGATAAACTGCCCCTTAGTGTCAGGGTGACTAGCTTGGGTAAATGCATGGGGTTATGGAGATAAGGCCTGGGTAGGGTTATGGTCAGTTCAGACTCAATTGGCCAAATAGCCTTCTTCTGCACTATAGATTCTGTGACACAGTCTGTGTGTGAATTTTAACCTGATAAAACAGAGAAATGAGTGTGATTTAATCTTTGAGGTTGTTTTTCTGTCTTGGCTACAGAATGATGGGGGATTTTGTTAGATTCGTACACCTGCATGTGAGGTATACCTGAGGTACATTTACCAGTATCATATGTGATGCCCTTTCACTACTATTACCTTGCGTGGATCAAACAGTTCCTCTGGGCAAGGTGGCACAGTGGTTAGCACTGCTGCCTCACAGCTCCAGGGACCTGGGTTCGATTCCGGTCTTGGTCACTTGTGTGGAGTTTGCACATTCTCCCCGTGTCTGTGTGGGTTTCCTCCGGATGCTCTGATTTCCTTCCACACTCCAAACGACATGCTGGTTAGGTTGATTGGCCATGCTAACTTGCTCCTTAGTGTCATGGGGACGAGCTAGGGGTTTTGGGAATAGGGCTTGGGTGGGACTGTTGGCAATTCAGGCTGGATGGGCCAAATGGCCTCATTCTGCACTGTATGGATTCTGTGAGAGGTGAACAGAGTCTGGACAAACTCCCCACAAAGAGACTGAGTCAACTGCACTTGCCCTGCTGTTAGCAACTGTTGGTACATGCAATGTGTGTGTGCGATTTGATTTATTATTGTCACATGTATTGGTATACAGTGAAAAGTATGGTTTTTTGTGTGCTGTACAGACAAAACATACTGTTCATAGAGAAGGAAAGGAGAGAGTGCAGAATGTGGTGTTACAGTCATAGCGAGGGTGCAGAGAAAGATCAACTTAATGCAAGGTAGGTCCATTCAAAAGTCTGATGGCAGCAGGGAAGAAGGTTTTCCCGATGGAAGATGGTGGAAGAGAGTATGTCTGGGAATTGTGGCGTTTTTGATTATGCTGACTGCTTTTCCGAGGCCATGGGAAATGTAGACAGGGTCAATGGATGGGAGGCAGGTTTGATTGGACTTTGTTCATGACCTTTTGTAGTTCCTTGTGGACAGAGCAGGAGTCCATACCAAACTGTGACACAACCAGAAAGAATGCTTTCTATGGTGTATCTGTAAAAGTTGGTGAGAGTCGTAGCTGACATGCCAAATCTTCTGAGAAAGTAGAGGCATTGGTGGGGCTTTCTTAACTATAGTGTCGGCATGGAGGGGACCAGGGCAGGTTGTTGGTGATCTGCACATGTAAAAACTTGAAGGTCTTGACCAATTCTATTTTGTCCCCATTGATATAGACTTGGACATGCCCTCCACGACACTTCCTGAAGTTTGTGACAATCTCCATTTTTTATTTACATTGAGGGAGAGATTCTGTGTGTGATTCTGTGTGTGTGTGTGTGAGTGATTCTGTGCATTTTTCTGTGCGTGTGTGTGAAAGTTCAGGTGCGTAAATATTAATATTTACCAGAATACATGGAAAATCATCGCCAATTTGATATCAACATGAGGATTCACTTGGCATCAGGTTGAGTTTCATTTCTCAATCTGTCGCTTTGTAACACTCAGTGTCTCCCTGTGCTAAGTTGCTAAATTATCTCTGGGACTTATAAACGCACGTGGATTTATGAAACAGAGTGTGATTTCTGAATTTTCTCATGGTCCCTGCATCGTTCCTGCTTGTGGACAGATGGAGCCAGAGGTTAGGGGTGAAAATTAAAAGTAAAAACTGTGGGTTGTGTTGTTAATTGCGCCGACGGTCTCAACTCCCCCTGGCTGAGTGTCGGTTCAATCCACATCGTTAGGTGCTGCACAAACTATCCCCTTTCAATTACTGGCCTTAACTTTCCCCCCCACCCGCGGCCAACCGCCCCTCTCTAATTCAATCAATCCACTTGCAGATAATGAAAGTGGGTGACGATTTCCCCCGATCCCATTGCAGATGCTTCTAAATGTTGAGTGACAGGGAGCCCCGGCTGCACTTAACCTTCCTCTCCCATACTGAACAAGTGCAGCTACAAGGCCGGGCTGGGGGGGGGGCAGCTGCTCAACAAAGTTATCCACGTTCGATTTGACAGCAAGTAAGCTGGTCCCAAAAAAATCCCTTTTTTCCACTAAGTGTCAGCAGGAGGGAGAGGGAAAAGAGAGGAAGAGGGAGAGAGAAAAACTGGTCAGCTTCAGAAAGTAGAGCTGACAAAACGACACTGGGCAGAAAACTGAGGGGGAATCAGGGGAGAGGGAATTAAACAGAGGGAAAGAGGACATTAAAGGGTGGAGCAGCATTAAGAGAGAAGCAGAATAAGTTAATACAAAGAACAAAGAATAACGCAGCACGGGAAACAGGCCCTTTGGCCCAATGAGCCCACGCCACCATCTTAACAATGTGGTTTTCCTCCTCCACCCTTGACCCGTGTCTATGCTTATGGTACCCCCCCTATTGGAAACCAGAATCAGGGGAGAATAATTTAGGGACAATTTGTTACACCAATCAGCCTAAGAGCACATCTTTGGGGTGTGGGAGGAAACCGGAGCACCCGGAGGAAACCCACGCAAGCACGGGGAGAATGCGCAAACTCCCGCAGACACCGGCCCAAATCCATGTATCTGCACAGCAAACAGTGACAGTCACTGAGTTAATATTTATTTATTAGTCACAAATAGGCTTATATTAACACCGCAATGAAGTTACTGTGAAAATCTCCCAGTCACTACACTCCTGTTCGGGTACACTGAGGGATAATTTAGCATGGCCAATGCATCTAAAATTACGAGACTGTAACACTACATTCAGCACTGTCAGCTTTCTTTCTCTATGAACGGTATGCTTTGTTTGTATAGCACGCAAAAAACAATACTTTTCATTATATACTAATACGTGACAATAATAAATCAAATCTTTCGGACTGTGGGAGGAAATCAGAGCACCCAGAGGAAACCCACGCACCACAGGGAGAACATGCAGACGTACAGACAGTGACTGAACCTGAGTCCCTGGCACTGTGAGGCAGCAGTGCTAATCACCGTGCCACCCAGAATATTGAAGAGAGAGTAAATAGCATCAAAGAATGAGAGGCTATTGAAGGAGCACACAGCATTGGAGAGAGAGAGAGAGAAAGCATTAAGGATGAGAAAACATCATGAAAGGGAGAGTGTGCAAATGGAGAGAGGGAAAGATAATTGAGAAAGTGTGAACTGAGAGAGAATGAATAAATTAAGAGATTTTGTGAATGGAGAGAGAGTTTGAATGGAGGGAGAATGTGTGAATGGAGAGAGTGTGTGAATGGAGAGCAGTTGAACAGAGAGAGAGTAATGAGAGGGGATGGATAATTACTGTGCTGGTGAACAGAGAGTGGTTAATGAAAGGAAACCTGTTCCTGTCAGAGCTGGCATGTCCACAGCTCGGTGCTAAGTTGCTGCTTGATTTGAACTGTCCATTTCTCCATCAGTCTGTCACATCTTCCTTTCAGCCAGTCAGAGTCAACTCAACCCTCTGACAGTGCGGCACTCCCTCAGCACTGACCCTCCGACAGTGCGGCACTCCCTCAGCACTGACCCTCTGACAGTGCGGCACTCCCTCAGCACTGATCCTCTAACAGTGCGGCACTCCCTCAGTACTGACCCTCTGACAGTGCGGCGCTCCCTCAGCACTGACCCTCTGACAGTGCGGCACTCCCTCAGCACTGACCCTCTGACAGTGCGGCACTCCCTCAGCACTGACCCTCTGACAGTGCGGCACTCCCTCAGCACTGACCCTCTGACAGTGCGGCACTCCCTCAGCACTGACCCTCTGACAGTGCGGCACTCCCTCAGCACTGACCCTCTGACAGTGCGGCACTCCCTCAGCACTGACCCTCTGACAGTGCGGCACTCCCTCAGCACTGACCCTCTGACAGTGCGGCACTCCCTCAGCACTGACCCTCTGACAGTGCGGCACTCCCTCAGCACTGACCCTCTGACAGTGCGGCACTCCCTCAGCACTGACCCTCTGACAGTGCGGCACTCCCTCAGCACTGACCCTCTGACAGTGCGGCGCTCCCTCAGCACTGAACCTCTGGCAGTGCGGCGCTCCCTCAGCACTGACCCTCTGGCAGTGCGGCACTCCCTCAGCACTGACCCTCTGACAGTGCGGCACTCCCTCAGCACTGACCCTCTGACAGTGCGGCACTCCCTCAGCACTGACCCTCTGACAGTGCGGCACTCCCTCAGCACTGACCCTCTGACAGTGCGGCACTCCCTCAGCACTGACCCTCTGACAGTGCGGCACTCCCTCAGCACTGACCCTCTGGCAGTGCGGCATCCACCCAACCCCAATTGTCATAAAGCCCGTGAATCACCCAACCTCCCCCCCAGCTCAATGACTCAGAAACAGGGAACACAACTTCCCTGAATCAAGCTACACTGACCAGGCATCAGTGCCGCACTGTCAGAGGGTCAGTGCTGAGGGAGTGCCGCACTGTCAGAGGGTCAGTGCTGAGGGAGTGCCGCACTGTCAGAGGGTCAGTGCTGAGGGAGTGCCGCACTGTCAGAGGGTCAGTGCTGAGGGAGTGCCGCACTGTCAGAGGGTCAGTGCTGAGGGAGTGCCGCACTGTCAGAGGGTCAGTGCTGAGGGAGTGCCGCACTGTCAGAGGGTCAGTGCTGAGGGAGTGCCGCACTGTCAGAGGGTCAGTGCTGAGGGAGTGCCGCACTGTTGGAGGGTCAGTGCTGAGGGAGTGCCGCACTGTCAGAGGGTCAGTGCTGAGGGAGTGCCGCACTGTCAGAGGGTCAGTGCTGAGGGAGTGCCGCACTGTCAGAGGGTCAGTGCTGAGGGAGTGCCGCACTGTCAGAGGGTCAGTGCTGAGGGAGTGCCGCACTGTCAGAGGGTCAGTGCTGAGGGAGTGCCGCACTGTCAGAGGGTCAGTGCTGAGGGAGTGCCGCACTGTCAGAGGGTCAGTGCTGAGGGAGTGCCGCACTGTCAGAGGGTCAGTGCTGAGGGAGTGCCGCACTGTCAGAGGGTCAGTGCTGAGGGAGTGCCGCACTGTTGGAGGGTCAGTGCTGAGGGAGTGCCGCACTGTCAGAGGGTCAGTGCTGAGGGAGTGCCGCACTGTCAGAGGGTCGGTGCTGAGGGAGTGCCGCACTGTCAGAGGGTCAGTGCTGAGGGAGTGCCGCACTGTCAGAGGGTCAGTACTGAGGGAGTGCTGCACTTTCAGAGGGTCAGTGCTGAAGGAGTGCCGCACTGTCAGAGGGTCAGTGCTGAGGGAGCACCGCACTGTCAGAGGGTCAGTGCTGAGGGAGCGCCGCACTGTCAGAGGATCAGTACTGAGGGAGTGCTGCACTGTCAGAGGGTCAGTGCTGAAGGAGTGCCGCACTGTCAGAGGGTCAGTGCTGAGGGAGCACCGCACTGTCAGAGGGTCAGTGCTGAGGGAGCGCCGCACTGTCAGAGGATCAGTACTGAGGGAGTGCCGCACTGTCAGAGGGTCAGTGCTGAGGGAGCGCCGTACTGTCAGAGGGTCAGTACTGAGGGAGTGCCGCACTGTCAGAGGGTCAGTGCTGAGGGAGTGCCGCACTGTCAGAGGGTCAGTACTGAGGGAATGCCGCACTGCCAGGTGTGCTGCCTTTGGACTGTTATGTTAACCCAAAGTCCTGTTGCCTCTGTCAGATGGGGCTGTATTTAATGAAAAAGCAGCAGAATTCTTCCTGAGGATCTGGATAATATTTAGACCTCAACTAACATCAGTAAAACAGCATGAAATAGTGAGATACATTAAGACACAGAGTGATACATTGAGATGCACTGAGATACATTGAGATATAACGAGATACACTGAGATACAGCGAGAAATACTGAGTTACAATGAGAAACACAGATACAGTGAGATACAGTGAGATCCAGCAAGAAACACTGAGGTACAGTGAGATACAGCGAGATAGTGAGAAACATTGAGATACAGCAAGATACAGTGACATACAGTGAGATATAATGAGGTACAGTGAGATACCATGAGATGCAGCAAAATAGTGAGAGACAGTGAGATATACTGAGATAGAATGAGGTACACGGAAATACAATGAGACACAGTGAGATACACTAAGATAGCGTGAGATACACTGAGATACAGTGAGATATCTACAGTTTAGATCAGAGTTGAGGAGGAACTTCTTCACTCAAAGGGTGGTGAATCTCTGGAATTCTCTGCCCGTTGAAGTGGTGGAGGCTGCCTCGCTAAATATATTTAAGACACGGGTAGATAGGTTTCTGATAGACAGGGGAATTAAGGGTTATGGGGAGAAAGTGGGAAAGTGGAACTGATCCACTTCAGATCAGCCATGATCTTATTGAATGGCGGGGCAGGCTCGAAGGGCTAGATGGCCTACTCCTGCTCTTATTTCTTACGTTCTTATATGAGATACAACGAGATACTGCAAGATACAGTGAAATGCACTGAGATACAGTGAGGTACACTGAGAAACAGTGAGATACACTGAGATACAGTGAGATACAGTGTGATACAGTGTGATACACAGATACAATGAGATACAGAGATACAGTGAGATACAGTGTGATACACTAAGATACAATGAGATACAGAGATACAGTGAGATACACTAAGATACAATGAGATACAGTGAGATACAGTGTGATTCACTAAGATACAATGAGATACACTGAGATAGAGTGAGATACAACAAGGTGCAGTGAGATAAACAGTGAAAAACATTGAGATACACTGAGATACAATGGGGTTTACAGGGCCTCTTTGTACAAACTGCTGCTTCCAGTGTCTCTCCTCACTGTTGATGAGTGTCCGCACTGATGTTCCTGTTGGAAGGGGGTGAAGGATTGTCATCCTGAGATCACACAGGATGACTGTTCTGAGATTTCAACTGTGCCGTCACTGACCTTAACCATCCCTGTGAGGGGTGGAACATTCCACGGCACTGCTGTTTCATTCACGGTTGCCATCCCTGCCAATTCACCTCCCTGGCTACCAGCTCCCACCTGCCTCAGTGGTTAGTTTTTGGGGCCTCCTGATATCCATGGAACCATGCCATCTCCATCCTGCCCATGTCTGTCAATAATGCTCCCAGTTCCATACCCAGTCCCCCTCTGAAACCACCCATCCCCCACCCTCACCCCTACCCCACCCCACCCACACCCCTACCCCACCCCTGCTCCCAACCCTCAGCCCACACACACACACACACACACACACACACAAACACTCTTCACCTCTGTTCAATATTTCTCCTTTCAAGTTCCAGCAATACCATTCAGTGCAGCTTCCTGCAGGAGGGACTGAGGTCGGGATACTGCACTGTGTTTGCTGCACAATATTCTCGGTCCAACACTGGCTGCAGAGACAGAGTAAGAGGCAACTTCAAGCAGCACAGTGGTTAGCACTGCTGCCTCACACCGCCAAGGACATGGGTTCAATTCCCAGCCTCGGTTCACTGTCTGTGTGGAGTCTGCATACTCTCCCCGTGTCTGCATGGGTTTCCTCCCACAGTCCATAGGCGAGCAGATTAGGTTGATTGGCCATGCTAAATTGCCCCTAGTGTCAGGGGATTAGCAGGGTAAATGTGGGATGATAGGAATAGGGTCTGGGTTGGATTTGGTCTGTGCTGACCTGATGGGCTAAATGGCCTCCTTCTGCACTGTAGGGATTCAATGATTCCATGGCTCTTGAATCCTGAGGGATTTTGACAAGATGGATGTGAAGAGGATGAATTTAGAACTGGGAATCACTGTTTAAAATTAAGGGAGATGAGATTTTTTTCCTCTGAGGTCGTGAATCTTTGGAACTCTTTTATAGAACATAGAAAAACTACAGCACAAACAGGCCCTTCGGCCCACAAGTTGCGCCGATCACATCCCTACCTACTAGGCTTACCTATAACCCTCAATTCTGTTAAGTCCCATGTACTCATCCAGAAGTCTCTTAAAAGACCCTACCAAACTTGCCTCCACCACCACTGACGGCAGCCAATTCCACTCACCCACCACCCTCTGAGTGAAAAACTTACGCCTGACATCTCCTCTGTACCCGCTCCCCAACACCTTAAACCTGTGTCCTCTCGTAGCAAGAGAGTCATGGAATCCCTACAATGCAAAAAGAGGCCATTCGGCCCATCAAGCCTGCACTGACAAACAATCCCACTTTTTTTTATTCATTCATGAGACATGGGTGTTGCTGGCTGGCCAGCATTTATTGCCTGTCCCTCGTTGTTCAGGGGCAGTTGAGAGTCAACCACATTGCTGTGACTCTGCAGTAGAATCTGTGGTGAATTTCTTTCCCTAAAGGGACATTAGCGAACCAGATGGGTTTTTCTGACAATTGACAATGGTTTCACGGTCATCAGTAGATTCTTAATTCCAGATATTTTTTATTGAATTCAAATTCCACCATCTGCCGTGGCGGGATTCGAACCCCGGGTCCCCAGAACATTAGCTGAGTTTCTGGATTAATAGTCCAGTGATAATACCACAAGGCCACTGCCTCCCCATATGTTTGCTCTGTTAATCTCCCTGACACCAAGGGGCAATTGAGCACAGCCAATCCACCTAAACCACACATCGTTGGGGTGTGGGAGGAAACCGGAGCATCTGGAGGAAACCCAGGCAGACACGGGGAGAATGTGCAAACTCCAAAAAGGGACCACGAAATGGGTTTGGTGGGTAGGATTAAGGAAAATCCTAAAGCATTTTACTCTTATATTAGAAACAAAAGGATGGTTAGAGGGAACATTGGTCCTCTCAGGGACAGAGGAGGGGAACTATGCTTGGAGCCTGGGGGAATGGGGGAGATCTTGAATGAATACTTTGCGTCGGTATTCACTCAGGAGAGGGGTCAGTCCTCTGCTGCTGTGCTTGAGAAGTTTGAGGATCCGTTGAGGGAAATAGTCATCACGAGGGAAGAGGTGTTGGGACTTTTAGACACTATAAAGACAGACAAATCTCCGGGGCCTGATGGCATCTATCCTTGGCTGCTAAGGGAGGTGAGGGATGAAATTGCTGGGCCTCTGACGCAAATCTTTGTCTCTTCTTTGGACACAGGTGAGGTCCCAGAGGATTGGCGGATTGCAAATGTTGTACCGTTGTTTAAGAAGGGTCAGAGGGATAACCCAGGGAACTATAGGCCAGTGAGCTTGACTTCAGTTATAGGCAAGATAATGGAGAGGATCCTCAAGGATAGGATGTATGAGCATCTGGAGCGCTGCAATCTGATCAGGGATACGCAGCATGGCTTCGTTACAGGGAGGTCGTGCCTTACGAATCTGTTGGAATTTTTTGAAGAGGTGACAAAAACGGTTGACGAAGGACAAGCCGTTGATGTTGTCTATATGGATTTCAGTAAGGCGTTTGACAAGGTCCCTCACGGTAGGCTGATAGAAAAGGTGAAGGCTCATGGGATACAAGGCCAGGTATGTAGATGGGTGAAGAACTGGCTTGGGAGGAGAAGACAGCGGGTAGTAGTGGAGGGCTCCTTTTCCAATTGGAGGTCTGTCACCAGTGGGGTGCCGCAGGGCTCGGTACTAGGACCTCTACTATTTGTAGTATACATTAATGACTTGGAAGAGGGGGTAGGTGGTGTGATCAGCAAATTTGCTGATGACACTAAGTTGGTTGGATTGGCGGGTACTGAGGAGCAGTGCCTGGCAATGCAACAGGACATAGATAGGCTGGTAGATTGGGCAGATAGATGGCAAATGGAATTTAATCCGGAGAAATGCGAGGTGATGCACTTTGGCCGGAATAATGTGGAAGGGAGTTATATGATAAAAGGTAGAACTATCCGGAGTATAGATACGCAGAGAGACCTGGGGGTGCAGGTACACAAGTCCCTGAAGGTGTCGGTGCAGGTGCAGAATGTGATGAGGAAAGCGTATGGCATGTTAGCCTTCATAGGAAGGGGTATAGAATATAAGAGTAGGAGTCTGATGTTGCAGTTGTATAGAACGTTGGTTAGGCCTCACCTGGAGTACTGCGTCCAGTTCTGGTCGCCGTACTACCGGAAGGATGTAGAGATCCTGGAGAGAGTGCAGAGGAGATTTACCAGGATGTTGCCTGGTATGGAAGGGCTGTCTTACGAGGAAAGATTGAACGCACTTGGGCTGTTTTCCCTTGAGAGACGCCGGCTGAGGGGGGATTTGATAGAGGTTTATAAGATTATGAAGGGGACAGATAGAGTAGATGGTGATAAGCTTTTTCCGCTATTAGAAATGGATAGAACGAGGGGTCACGGGCTTAGGGTGAGGGGGGCTAGATATAAGACTAATGTTAGAGGGCAGTTTTTCACACAAAGGGTAGTGGGGATGTGGAATGCACTGCCGAGTGAGGTGGTGGAAGCAGGCACGCTAGGGTTGTTCAAGAGTCACTTGGACAGCCACATGAGCAGTTTACATATAGGGGGATATAGCAGGCCTTATTAAGCATTGTAGGCTTGGGGTCAGTTTAGTCTCAGGGGTATAGAGTCTTTAATAATGAAATTTTTATCCACAGGCACTTACCATCTGCATCATGGCAGCACAGAGGTTATCTCTGTTGCTGTGCGGACACATGGAGTTGGGCCTGTGTCCGTGGGAGTTTGTGCGTTCTCCCCGTGGTTGCGTGGGTTTCCTCCGGGTGCTCCGGTTTCCTCCCACATCCCAAAAATGTGCTTTTAGGCTGATTGATTGGGTAACAAATTGTCCCTATATTGGACCTCCCTGATCCTCACACAGTAGGCATAGACTAGAGTCATGAATAGGTCACTGACCATGGGACGGCGGCGCGGGCTCGTTGGGCCGAAGGGCCTGTTTCCCGTGCTGTTTTGTTCTTTGTTCTTTGTTCTTTGTTCCATACAGACAGTCACTCAAACTGGAAATGGAACCCGGGTCCCTGGTGCTGTGAGGCAGCAGCACTAACCACTGTGCTGCCACTCTTCCTGAAAAGGCAGAGGAAGGAGAGTCTTTGAATATTTTTAAGGGAGAGCTGGATAGATTCTTGATAAGTAAGGTGGTGAAAGGTTATTGGGGTGGGGGAGGGGGTGTGTGGGGGGGGGGGTAGTAGATGAGATGTAGATTTGAGGTCACAATCAGATCAGCTACCTTCATCTCAAATATTGGAGCAGGTTCGAGGGGCTGAATGGCCTTCTCCTGTTCCTTGATGTTATACGCTGATGTTGAAGACTCTCTCCTTTCTTTCAGGCCTGAGAATCTCAGAATATTCGAGTTAACTTCTGTTAAACTCTTTCTTCCATCTTGTTGGTTATTTCTGTTCAGTGATTATTCCCCTGTGAGAAGGAGAGTATCTCCACTCCTCACGCTTTCACTGTGTGTGTGTGTCTGTATATGTGTGTCTATGTGATCTTCTTACTGTGACACTTGATTTGAATGTGACTTTCCCTCCCTGCGGGATTCACCGCTCTCCACCCGCACACCTTGGCTTTATCCAGCCCCCCCCCCTCATGAATGTCAATGCAACCCCCAATAAAACACCATTAAGGAAACCAATGAATTTTAAAACAGGGGGACAGAGAGAGAGAGAGAGAGAGAGACGAAAGGGGATTATTGACAGGGATTAGCAAAAGCAGTTCAAAGAACTTTCACTTTGTGAGGGAGGTCCGCAAATTCGAACGGAACAAGAGGAAGGCAAGAATGTGAGAGACGGGGAAGAGAGAGTAACAATGAGCTAAAGAGAATGAGAAAAAGGAGAAGGGGAGAGGGAGGAGAGAAATCAGATTTAAATAAACACGGAATGAAAAATGGTTAAGGAGAAAATACCCTGGTGCAATATGAATAGGGATGGAGTTTCCGACTCTGCCTGATCTTTGGACAGCTGGCCAGATGCTCAGAGTCTGTCCCCCAGAAAACCTGGAAGATGCAAACAAGGTTTTTTTTTGTGGAAGTATAAACAAGTTAATTCGATAAACCAATTGGGTTTGGGTGAAAGGCAGCGGGTGAGTGAAAAGGCACCCAACTGTCATCTTATCGTAGTTACAAAAAAAAAAGGTTAATTTGATTATCATTTAACAGTCTGATTCTGCCCCCATCTGCCACGCGAACTGGCTGCGCTTTCATTACTCTCCATGTCTGGGAATTCAATTGATGCAGACCAGAATTCAACAAAACTCTCTCTGACTCACCGCCCCGCTCCTTCTGCCCGAGGCGCTGACTCTCAAACCGGGGTGAACGAGCCGCCAGTCCTGCACCAAAAAAAGTTGCATTTGTATAGCACCTTTCACTGTCGCAGGCAGTCCCAAAATGCCTGACAGCCAGAGCTCACAGGGATTAGCAAATCTAGGCAACAGTCCGAAGTCTCACACCACCAGGTTAAAGTCTAACATGTTTATTTGGAATCACGAGCATTCGGAGCGCTGCTCCTTCCTCAGGTCCAGCTGATAAAGGAGCAGATGAAGGAACAATGCTCCAAAAGCTTGTGATTCCAACTAAATCTGGTAAAATTGTTAGGCTTTAACCTGGTGTTGTGAGACTTATTACTGTGCCCACCCCAGTCCAACGCCAGCATCTCCACATCGGAATGTTGGTAACGCAGCAGCCCAATAGTAGACAGCAAGATCCCACACACAGTAAGGCGATATGACATTAATATCTGGTTCGGGGTAAACATTAGCCTCAGGACACCGGGCAGAACCCTGCTGCTTCTTGATGTAGAGGCTGTGAGAGCTTTTACACCTGCCTGAGAGAGGGTACATGTTAAACATTCACTCATATCTGTTTTAATGGTGTGGTTGGTTTGGAAGTTGATTGTGTGGCTGTCCAGCTGGTGGGGAAACACCGCAAACGGGATCTCCATTCACCATCTCATCCAGAAAATAACAGTCACCAAGAGCGCAGCATCTTCAAATTGCCGACCCTCTGACAGTGCGGCACTCCCTCAGCACTGACCCTCTGACAGTGCAGCATTCCCTCAGCACTGACCCTCTGACAGTGCGGCACTCCCTCAGCACTGACCCTCTGACAGTGCAGCATTCCCTCAGCACTGACCCTCTGACAGTGCGGCACTCCCTCAGCACTGACTCTCTGACAGTGCGGCACTCCCTCAGCACTGACCCTCTGACAGTGCGGCTCTCCCTCAGCACTGACCCTCTGACAGTGCGGCGCTCCCTCAGTACTGACCCTCTGACAGTGCGGCGCTCCCTCAGCACTGACCCTCTGACAGTGCGGCACTCCCTCAGCACTGACCCTCTGACAGTGCGGCACTCCCTCAGCACTGACCCTCTGACAGTGCGGCACTCCCTCAGCACTGACCCTCTGACAGTGCGGCACTCCCTCAGCACTGACCCTCTGACAGTGCGGCACTCCCTCAGCACTGACCCTCTGACAGTGCGGCGCTCCCTCAGCACTGACCCTCTGACAGTGCGGCGCTCCCTCAGCACTGAACCTCTGACAGTGCGGCACTCCCTCAGTACTGACCCTCTGACAGTGCGGCACTCCCTCAGTACTGACCCTCTGACAGTGCGGCACTCCCTCAGCACTGAACCTCTGACAGTGCGGCAGTCCCTCAGTACTGACCCTCTGACAGTGCGGCGCTCCCTCAGCACTGACCCTCTGACAGTGCGGCACTCCCTCAGCACTGACCCTCTGACAGTGCGGCACTCCCTCGGCACTGACCCTCTGACAGTGCGGCGCTCCCTCGGCACTGACCCTCTGACAGTGCGGCACTCCCTCAGCACTGATCCTCTGACAGTGCGGCACTCCCTCGGCACTGACCCTCTGACAGTGCGGCACTCCCTCAGCACTGATCCTCTGACAGTGCGGCACTCCCTCAGCACTGACCCTCTGACAGTGCGGCACTCCCTCAGCACCGACCCTCTGACAGTGCGGCACTCCCTCAGCACTGACCCTCTGACAGTGCGGCGCTCCCTCAGTACTGACCCTCTGACAGTGCAGCATTCCCTCAGTACTGACCCTCTGACAGTGCGGCGCTCCCTCAGCAGTGACTCTCTGACTGTGCGGCACTCCCTCAGCACTGATCCTCTGACAGTGCGGCACTCCCTCAGCACTGACCCTCTGACAGTGCGGCACTCCCTCAGCACCGACCCTCTGACAGTGCGGCACTCCCTCAGCACTGACCCTCTGACAGTGCGGCGCTCCCTCAGTACTGACCCTCTGACAGTGCGGCACTCCCTCGGCACTGACCCTCTGACAGTGCGGCGCTCCCTCGGCACTGACCCTCTGACAGTGCGGCACTCCCTCAGCACTGATCCTCTGACAGTGCGGCACTCCCTCGGCACTGACCCTCTGACAGTGCGGCACTCCCTCAGCACTGATCCTCTGACAGTGCGGCACTCCCTCAGCACTGACCCTCTGACAGTGCGGCACTCCCTCAGCACCGACCCTCTGACAGTGCGGCACTCCCTCAGCACTGACCCTCTGACAGTGCGGCGCTCCCTCAGTACTGACCCTCTGACAGTGCAGCATTCCCTCAGTACTGACCCTCTGACAGTGCGGCGCTCCCTCAGCAGTGACTCTCTGACTGTGCGGCACTCCCTCAGCACTGACCCTCTGACAGTGCGGCGCTCCCTCAGCACTGACTCTCTGACAGTGCGGCATCCCTCAGCACTGACCCTTTGACAGTGCGGCACTCCCTCAGCACTGACCCTCTGACAGTGCGGCGCTCCCTCAGCACTGACCCTCTGACAGTGCAGCATTCCCTCAGCACTGACCCTCTGACAGTGCGGCACTCCCTCAGCACTGACCCTCTGACAGTGCAGCATTCCCTCAGCACTGACCCTCTGACAGTGCGGCACTCCCTCAGCACTGACTCTCTGACAGTGCGGCACTCCCTCAGCACTGACCCTCTGACAGTGCGGCTCTCCCTCAGCACTGACCCTCTGACAGTGCGGCGCTCCCTCAGTACTGACCCTCTGACAGTGCGGCGCTCCCTCAGCACTGACCCTCTGACAGTGCGGCACTCCCTCAGCACTGACCCTCTGACAGTGCGGCACTCCCTCAGCACTGACCCTCTGACAGTGCGGCACTCCCTCAGCACTGACCCTCTGACAGTGCGGCACTCCCTCAGCACTGACCCTCTGACAGTGCGGCACTCCCTCAGCACTGACCCTCTGACAGTGCGGCGCTCCCTCAGCACTGACCCTCTGACAGTGCGGCGCTCCCTCAGCACTGAACCTCTGACAGTGCGGCACTCCCTCAGTACTGACCCTCTGACAGTGCGGCACTCCCTCAGTACTGACCCTCTGACAGTGCGGCACTCCCTCAGCACTGAACCTCTGACAGTGCGGCAGTCCCTCAGTACTGACCCTCTGACAGTGCGGCGCTCCCTCAGCACTGACCCTCTGACAGTGCGGCACTCCCTCAGCACTGACCCTCTGACAGTGCGGCACTCCCTCGGCACTGACCCTCTGACAGTGCGGCGCTCCCTCGGCACTGACCCTCTGACAGTGCGGCACTCCCTCAGCACTGATCCTCTGACAGTGCGGCACTCCCTCGGCACTGACCCTCTGACAGTGCGGCACTCCCTCAGCACTGATCCTCTGACAGTGCGGCACTCCCTCAGCACTGACCCTCTGACAGTGCGGCACTCCCTCAGCACCGACCCTCTGACAGTGCGGCACTCCCTCAGCACTGACCCTCTGACAGTGCGGCGCTCCCTCAGTACTGACCCTCTGACAGTGCAGCATTCCCTCAGTACTGACCCTCTGACAGTGCGGCGCTCCCTCAGCAGTGACTCTCTGACTGTGCGGCACTCCCTCAGCACTGACCCTCTGACAGTGCGGCGCTCCCTCAGCACTGACTCTCTGACAGTGCGGCATCCCTCAGCACTGACCCTTTGACAGTGCGGCACTCCCTCAGCACTGACCCTCTGACAGTGCGGCGCTCCCTCAGCACTGACCCTCTGACAGCGCGGCGCTCCCTCGACGCCAACCCTCTGACAGTGCGGCACTCCCTCAGCACTGACCCTCTGACAGTGCGGCACTCCCTTGGCACTGACTCTCTGACAGCGCGGCGCTCCCTCAGCACTGACCCTCTGACAGTGCGGCACTCCCTCAGCACTGACCCTCTGACAGTGCGGCACTCCCTCAGTACTGACCCTCTGACATTGCGGCACTCCCTCAGTACTGACCCTCTGACAGTGCGGCACTCCCTCAGCACTGACCCTCTGACAGTGCGGCACTCCCTCAGCACTGACCCTCTGACAGTGCGGCACTCCCTCAGCACTGACCCTCTGACAGTGCGGCACTCCCTCAGCACTGACCCTCTGACAGTGCGGCACTCCCTCGGCACTGACCCTCTGACAGTGCGGCACTCCCTCGGCACTGACCCTCTGACAGTGCAGCACTCCCTCAGCACTGACCCTCTGACAGTGCGGCACTCCCTCAGCACTGACCCTCTGACAGTGCGGCACTCCCTCAGCACTGACCCTCTGACAGTGCGGCGCTCCCTCGGCACTGACCCTCTGACAGTGCGGCACTCCCTCGGCACTGACCCTCTGACAGTGCGGCACTCCCTCAGTACTGACCCTCTGACAGTGCGGCACTCCCTCAGCACTGACCCTCTGACAGTGCGGCACTCCCTCAGCACTGACCCTCTGACAGTGCGGCACTCCCTTGGCACTGACCCTCTGACAGCGCAGCGCTCCCTCAGCACTGACCCTCTGACAGTGCGGCACTCCCTCAGCACTGACCCTCTGACAGTGCGGCACTCCCTCAGTACTGACCCTCTGACATTGCGGCACTCCCTCAGTACTGACCCTCTGACAGTGCGGCACTCCCTCAGCACTGACCCTCTGACAGTGCGGCACTCCCTCAGCACTGACCCTCTGACAGTGCGGCACTCCCTCAGTACTGACCCTCTGACAGTGCGGCACTCCCTCAGCACTGACCCTCTGACAGTGCGGCACTCCCTCGGCACTGACCCTCTGACAGTGCGGCACTCCCTCGGCACTGACCCTCTGACAGTGCAGCACTCCCTCAGCACTGACCCTCTGACAGTGCGGCACTCCCTCAGCACTGACCCTCTGACAGTGCGGCACTCCCTCAGCACTGACCCTCTGACAGTGCGGCGCTCCCTCGGCACTGACCCTCTGACAGTGCGGCACTCCCTCGGCACTGACCCTCTGACAGTGCGGCACTCCCTCAGTACTGACCCTCTGACAGTGCGGCACTCCCTCAGCACTGACCCTCTGACAGTGCGGCACTCCCTCAGCACTGACCCTCTGACAGTGCGGCACTCCCTCGGCACTGACCCTCTGACAGTGCGGCACTCCCTCAGCACTGACCCTCTGATGTCTCCCATTCCTTTCCCATTGGAGCCAAGGTCGGGAGTGTTGCCCCAACCTCTGCCTCCATCCATGCAGCCCAGAGTGTGATTGAACATGAGTCCACCTGTTTTGTGGAATCCTGCACCTTGTCAATGCTGGAACCCATTCCACAAACACTGTACCTCATCCCATCGTTCTGTCCATTCCCCAGCCCCGACTATGCCTCATTTGACTGAACTCCGAGTTTTTCTCAGGCGGCTCATATCTATGCTCGTTTTGACAGGGCACCGTCATTCTGAAGGAAACATGGAGTTGGGCCTGTGTCCGTGGGAGTTTGCGCGTTCTCCCCGTGGTTGCGTGGGTTTCCTCCGGGTGCTCCGGTTTCCTCCCACATCCCAAAAATGTGCTTTTAGGCTGATTGATTGGGTAACAAATTCTCCCTATATTGGACCTCCCTGATCCTCACACATTAGGCATAGACTAGAGTCATGAATAGGTCACTGACCATGGGACGGCGGCGCGGGCTCGTTGGGCCGAAGGGCCTGTTTCCCGTGCTGTTTTGTTCTTTGTTCTTTGTTGAAACATAGAAACTAGAAACAGGAGTAGGCTCATTCAGCCCTTCGAGCCTGCTCTGCCATTCATTTTGATCATGGCTGATCATTGAATTCAAATATCCTGATTCCCTCTTTCCCCCCACATCCCCTTGATCCCTTTAGCTCCAAGAGCGATATCTAATTTCTTCTTGAAATTTCAATGTTTTGGCCTTAACTACTTTCTGTGATAGTGAATTCCACACATTCACCACCCTCTGGGTGAAGAAATTTCTCCTCACCTCAGTTCTAAAAGGTTTACCCCTTATCCTCAAACTATCACCCCTAGTTCTGGACTCCCCTCAACATCAGGAATAAGGAGTGAGATTCACTCCTCCATGAAAACTCTCCCATATGGAAGCTTCATTTAGAACATAGAACAGTACAGCACAGGAATAACAGGCCCTTCAGCCCACAATGTTATGCTGATCATGACACCTTCTGCCTGTCCTTGGTCCATATCCCTTCAGGGCTACAGGACAATATTATTAACTGACGGATGCTATCCCTCCCTAACCTCTTCCAGCCTACAATCCTCCAAGATCTTTGCACTCCTCCAATTCTGAGTCCTTATCTCAATAATACACGCACGAGAACAAAGAACAAAGACAATTATAACACAGGAACAGGCCTTTCGGCCCTCCACGCCTGCACCGATCATGCTGCCCGATTGAACCAGAACACTCTATCCTTCCGGGGACCATACCCTCTATTCCCATCCCATTCATGTATTTGTCAAGACGCCCCTGAAAGCCAGTGTTGTATCCGCTTCCACTACCTCCCCTGGCAGCGGGTTCCAGGCAACCAGAATTAAACACTGTATTCTAAGTGCGACCTAACTAAGGGAGGGCATGGCATGGTGGCCCAGTGGTTAGCACTGTTGCCTCACAGCGCCAGGGACCCGGGTTCGGTTCCTGGCTCGGGTCACCGTCCGTGTGGAGTTTGCACGTTCTCCCCATGTCCGCAAGGGTTTGCTCCGGTTTCCTCCCACAGACTGCTGGTTAGATGTATTGACCTGAACAGGTGCGGAAATGTGGCGACTAGGGGATTTTCACAGTAACTTCATTGTAGTGTTAATGTAAGCCTTCCTTGTGACTCATAAATAAACTTCACAAAAAAAAACTTCAAGGTTCTATAAAGCTGCAACATGATTTGCCAATTTTTAAACTCAATGACCTGGCTGATGAAGGCAAGCATGCCGTATGCCTTCTTTACTACCTTCTCCACCTGCATTGCCGCTTTCAGTGACCTATGTACCTGTACACCCAGATCCCTCTGCCTATCAATACTCCTTAAGAATTCTGCCATTTACTGTATATTTCCTATCCGTGTTAGACCTTCCAAAATACCTTACCTCACATTTGTCTGATTAAACTCCATCTGCCGTCTCTCCGCCCAAGCCTCCAAACAATCTACATCCTGCTGTATCCTCTGATGGTCCTTATCGCTATCCGCAAACCCACCCACCTTTGTGTCATCCGCAAATTTACTAATCAAATCAGTTACATTTTCCTCCAAATCATTTATATATATATATATATATATATTACAAACACACATTGCACAATCTCTCATTCAATGTTCAGTGACTGTAATCTCAATGATTGTAACTTCAATGATTTTATAATCACAGAGAATGCGGTGAGTATACATTCTCAGTGACTGAGGTTTTATTTTATGTTAATGCTTATTCTCTGAGTTACTGCACAATCATTAGTGAAATATAAACAACTGTATAATCTGTGATATGGAGGTTTTGTTTCGCAGTACCGTTCCTGACCCTGAGCCAAAAGCTCCAGGTTCAAGTCCCACTCCAGGACTTGATGGTCAAGGTAGATGCGTTCATAATGTGGCCAAACAGGTTCAGTTATAACCTGCAAATCCTTCCAAACACACACCAGATCTGGTTCTGAGTTACAGTCCTGTTCTCACCTGTTGTAGCACTGAACCTGGTGCTGAGTTAAAGAACAAAGAAAATTACAGCACAGAAACAGGCCCTTCGGCCCTCCAATCTTGCACCGACTATGCTGCCCAACTCAACTAAAACTCCCTACCCTTCCGGGGACCATATCCTTCTATTCCCATCCTATTCATACATTTGTCCAGACGCCCCTTAAAATTCACAATCGTATCCACTTTCACTATCTCTCCCGGCAATGAGTTCCAGGCACCCACCACCCTCTGTGTAAAAAAACTTGCCCCGCGCACCTTAAACCTGTGCCCCCTTAGTAATTGACTCTTCCACCCTGGGAAAATGCTTCTGACTATCCACTCTGTCCTTGCCCCTCCTAATCTTGTAGACTTCTATCAGGTCGCCCCTCAATCTCCGTTGTTCCAATGAGTTTTTCTAACCTCTCGTTATAGCTCATGCCCATCATCCTGGTAAATATTTTCTGTACCCTTTCCAAAGCCACCACAATCTACTGGTAGCACGGCGACCAGAATTGAACACTATATTCCAAGTGAGGTCTAACTGAATTTCTTTAAAGCTGCAACATGATTTGCCAATTTTTAAACTCAATGCCCTGGCCAATGAAGGCAAGCCTTATGCCTTCTTGACTATCTTTTCTACCTGCGTTGCCACTTTCAGTCATCTGTGTACTTGTACACCCAGGTCCCTCTGCCTATCTTAAGGGTTTTGCCATTTACTGTATAAAGTTTGAGCATTATTGTCACAAGTAGGCTGACGTTAACACTGCAGTGAAGTTATTGTGAAAATTCCCCAGTCACCCCACTCCGATGCCTATTTGGGTACACAGAGAGAATTTACCATGGCCAATGCTCCTAACCAGCACATCTTTTGGACTGTGGGAGGAAACCGGAACACCTGGAGGAAACCCACACAGACACGAGGAGAATGTACAGACTCCACACAAACAGTGACCCAAGTTAGGAATTGAACCCGGGTCCCTGGCGCTGAGAGGCAGCGGTGCTAACCACTGTGCCACTGAGTTAACTGACCTGAATGAAGATGTCCTCCCTGTGGTTAACTGGTTGTCTCTAGTCAAGATCTGGGAATGCCGGCGTTGGACTGGCGTAAACACAGTAAAAAGTCTGACAACACCAGGTTTTAGTCCAACCGATTTATTTGATAATATTCTCACAAGCTTAAGCTTTCGAGGTTACCCTCTTCGTCAGGTGAATGGAGAGTTCTCCATTCACCTGACGAAGAGGGTAACCTCGAAAGCTTAAGCTTGTGAGAATATTATCAAATAAATCGGTTGGACTAAAACCTGGTGTTGTCAGACTTTTTACTGTGTCTCTAGTCAAGGCAGAGGAAGCATCAGCCAGGGTTCCTGTTCCTGATCACCAGCTTGGGATATCCTCAAGACAATAGTCTGTGTGGAGTTTGCACTTTCTCCTCGTGTCTGCGTGGGTTTTCTCCGGGTGCTCCGGTTTCCTCCCACAGTCCAAACATGTGCGGGTTAGGTTGACTGGCCGTGCTAAGAAATTGCCCCTTAGTGTCTAGGGATGCGTAGGTTAGAGGGATTAGTGGGTATAATATGTAAGGATACGGGGGTAGGGCCTGGGTGGGATTGTGTTTGTTGCAGATGGGCCGAAGGGCCTCTTTCTGCACTGTAGGGCTCTGTGGATCTATAGAAACAATAGCTTGGTTTGGACTAGCTGACGTTTGCCTTTGTGTGGTCGATGGTCTAAACTTGCACACGAGGAATGGTTAAGTTGAAGGAGTTGACAGACTGTCATTCCCAGGAGCCAAGAAAGTTGAGCAAAGATTTAAGCAAAAGGTTTCAGGATCAATGATAACTTTCAAAAGGGGTTTTGGTAAATATTTAAAAAGGAAGGAAGACGCGAGGCTGTGGGGAAAGAGCGGGAGTAAGAGGGACACTTTGGAATTAGAACATGCAGAATGGGCCAAACTGCCTCCTCCAGTACGCTATGAGTCTAAATATAAAAATCCCCTCACTGCTACAAGCACCAGAGAAAAGACAGGCACTCTGCGAAGGAGTTAATGGAATTATAGAGGACACACATGTGACTGCTACAGTAATTGAATTTTCTTGTCATTTTTCGCCTCACACTTATTCCCTTTTATTATTTGTGGACCTGTATATTTTAGACTAATGATCTGCCCTCTAACCCTAACCTGTCACTCTTGGTTTACCACATATCCTTGCACATTTTCCTGCTAATTTACTTAATTCCCCTTGGCAAATTGCAAAGAAGGGGAGCGAATGGAGGAATTAGCATGCTAATGTTATTTACACTGCTCAGATCACAGGGGCTGGGGGTCTGAACAGGGTTCCCCGAGCTCCTGGTGACAGGGAGAGCTGGAGGGAATAGAGAGAGAGAGAGGGAGGGAGGGGGGAGAGAGAGTGGCTCACATTTCAATTGTTTTACTTTCAATTAGCTCTGTTGTAATCCTTCATTGCATCGTGACTATTGACAGTCTGTTTTCAAACCACAAGTTATATTTACAAAGTGCTTCTGAAAGAGTAAAACATCCCAAAGTGATTCATAGGAGTCATTATCAAACAAAAATGACCCTAAGTAAAGTTTATTTATTAGTCATAAGTAGACTTACATTAACGCCGCAATGAAGTCACTGTGAAATTCCCTGTTCAGGTCAATGCACCTAACCAGCACGTCTTTCAGACTGTAGGAGGAAAGTGGAGCACGCGGAGGAAACCCACGATGACATGTGGAGAATGTGCAAACTCCACACAGGCAGTGACTCAAGCTTGGAATTGAACCTGGGTCCCTGACGCCGTGAGGCAGCAATGATAACCACTGTACCACCCAAGTGACATCAAACATAGAAACTAGAAGCTGGATTAGGCCATTCGGCCCTTCGAGCCTGCTCTACCATTCATTTTGATCATGGCTGATCATGAAGTCCAAGATCCTGGTCCCCTTTCCCCCCCATATCCCTTGCTCTTTTTAGCCCCAAGAATTATATCTAATTTCTTCTTGAAATCACACAACATTTTGGCCTCAACTAACCAAATACTTGGTCAGAAAGGTAGCTTTTCAGAGGGATCGCGAAGGAGGCCCTAGTGGCAAGATTTAGGCAGAATTATTTTTGGAACACGATGTTTTTAATTACACACAAGAACATAGGAAATAGGAGCAGTAAGACCCTTCAGCCCCTCAAACCTCTGCTCTGCCATTCAATAAGATCACGGTCGATCTTCAGCCTCAATTCCATCTTCACTCCCCAAATCCATTGGCTTCCTGAGGAACCAAAGACTACCTATCTGTGCCTTGAACATACTTAATGATGGAGCATTCACAACCCTCGGAGCTAAAGAATTCCAAAATTCGCCAGTGAAGAAATTTCTCCTCATCTCAGTTCCATATGATTGGCCGCAGATCCTGAGATTGTTTCCTCATGTTCTAGCTTCCCCAGCAAGGAACAACTGCTGCATCTAACCTTGAGGAATTTGTGGAGTTCGATGCGATCACCTCTTACTCTTCCAAACTCCAGAGTACGGGCCCAATTTATTCAGCCTCTCCTTATAGGACTACTCCCTTATCTATCAGCCTAGTGAAGTTTCGCTGGACCACTTCCAGAGCAAGTTTATCCAAAATATTGAGTCGTTTGGTCACAGAGTCCTTTATCGATCAGAGGGCCATTCACAGTAATCCAGTCACAGGATCATAGAAACCCCACAGTGCAGAAAGAGACCATTTGGCCCATCAAGTCTGCACCAACCACAACCCCACCTAGGCCCTACCCCCATATCCCCACACATGTATCCACCAGTCCCTCTATCCTACGCATCTCAGGACTCTATAGGGCTATTTTTAGCATGGCCAATCAACCTAACCTGCACATTTTTGGACGGTGGGAGGAAACTGGAACACTTGGAGGAAACCCACACAGATACGTGGAGAATGTGCAAACTTCACACAGACAGTGACCCAAGCCAGGAATCGAACCCAGGTCTCTGAATCTGTGAAGTCAGTCCCATTCCTCCACTCTATCCCACAACTCTGCTGCTTCATTTCCCTCAAGAGCCCATGCAATTTCCCTTTGAAATCACTCATCGTCTCCGCTTCCAACCCCCTTGTGGGCAGCGAGTTCCAGATCATTCCCGCTTGCTGTGTACAAACTCTCCCTTACATTCCCCCAAATCTCTCCCTCAGAACATTAAACCTGTCTCCCCCTGAGCCCCTGTACCATCACCCAATGGGAATAGTTTATCTTTGCCTACCTTATCCAATCCTGTCATTATCTTGTTAACCTCAACCAAATCTCCCCTCACACTCTGTCACTCCAAGGAGCACAACCCCAGCTTCTCCAACGCTAGCCTTCTAATTAAAATCCCTCACCCCTGGAACCATTCTGGTAAATCTTCCTCTGCTCTCTCTTGAAGACCCTCACATCCTTCCTAAAGTGTGATCAGAATTGGACGCAATGTTCCCATTTGGGCCCAACCAGGACCTTGCAAAGGCTCAGTCTTTGTACACAATACTCTATTTATGAAGCCCAAAACTGCACACACAACTCCATGGTGTGGCCTCAGGAAGGATGTGGACCATTGTAGCAAGACTTCTTGATTTTAGTCCTTCAGTTCCCTTGTAATAAAAACCATCTGTTGAATTGCTTGCTATATCTGCACTTTGTTTTCCTAGTAAGAGAACACCCGAGTCTCTCTGAACATCAACATTTAGGAAGTTTTTTGCCTTTTGAAAAAAAGCATTCTGCTTTTCTATTTTATCACACAACCTCACACACCCCACATTATACTCCATCTGCCCATTTGATTCATAGAATCCTACAGTGCAGAAGGAGGCCATTCAGCCCATCGAGTCTGCACCAACCACAATCCCACCCAGTTCCCAAAACTCCACGTATTTACCCTTCCAATTTTCTGACACTAAGGGACAATTTAGCAAGTCTTGCTGCAGCTGTATAGGGCATTGGTGAGGCCGCAGCTGGAGTACTGTGTGCAGTTTTGGGCGCCGCACCTGTGCAAAGATATTTTGGTCTTGGAGGGAGTGCAGAGGAGGTTTACTAGGCTGATTCCGGAGTTGAGGGGGTTGAGCTATGAGGAGAGGCTGAATAAACTGGGCTTGTACTCGTTAGAGTTTAGAAGAATGAGGGGAGATCTCATTGAGACGTATAAGATGATGAATGGGATGGATAGGATAGAGGTGAAAAGACTCTTCCCGCTCAAAAGAGACAGTAGGACTAGGGGGCACAGCCTCAAGATAAAAGGGGGGCGGTTTAGAACAGAGTTGAGGAGGAACTTCTTCACTCAAAGGGTGGTGAATCTCTGGAATTCTCTGCCCGTTGAAGTGGTGGAGGCTGCCTCGCTAAATATTTTTAAGACGCGGGTTGATGGGTTTTTGATAAGAGAGGGGATTAAGGATTATGGGGAGAGGGTGGGAAAGTGAAACTGAGCAGTGACAGATCAGCTATGATCTTATTGAATGGCGGGGCAGGCTCGAAGGGCTAGATGGCCTACTCCTGCTCCTATTTCTTATGTTCTTATACTTGCGATATGTTGGCACAGTGGTTAGCACTGCTGCCTCACAACGCCAGGGACCCGGGTTTGATTCCCGGCTTGGGTCATTGTCTCTGTGGAGTTTGCACATTCTCCCCGTGTCTGTGTGGGTTTCCTCCAGGTGCTCCGGTTTCCTCCCACAGTCCGAAAGACATACTTGATAGGTGCATTGGCCGTGCTAAATTCTCCCTCAGTGTACCCGAACAGGTGCTGGAGTGTGGCAACTAGGGGAATTTCACAGTAACTTCATTGCACTGTTAATACAGAATCCCTGTATTGCAGAAGGAGGCCATTCGGCCATCAAGTCTGCACCGACCACAGTCTCACCCAGGCCCTATCCCCATAACCGTATTTATTTACCCTGATACTAAGGGACAATTTAGCATGGCCAGTCCATCTAACCAGCACATCTTTTGGACAGGGGGAAGAAACCAGAGCACCTGGAGGAAACCCACACAGACATGGGGAGAACGTGCACAGACAGTCACCCAAGCCGGGAATTGAACCTGGGTCCCTGGCGCTGTGAGGCAGCAGTGCCAACCACTGTGCCTACTTGTGTCAATAATAAATAAACAAACTTTTAAACTTTAAAACTCCTACATCTTCCCTTTCAAGCTTCTTAAAAAAAATATTGTATTTCAACAGGACCATCTATCATGCTTCTAAACTCTGGGAATTACCAGCTATTATTCACTGCTGAAGATGGGAACTTGGTGTGCGTTGGCACTGTGTTTCCCACACTAAATTGGTTGTAAATTCCTCGGAGCAATCTGATCTGTGAGTTTCAGCATCACACTCTGATATTTCTCTTTTCTTCCCATCAGCTTTTATTACTGTTAGCTACAGGCCACATCCCCACTGGATCAGTCTGTGCTTTCTAACAGATACACAGCAGATTGGGAAGGAGGGGTGGGAAGTGACTGACTACCTGGGAGGGCTCTGTCAATGCCACCCCCCACCCCCACCTTTTCCATATGGTAGCAGCTCCACAGGAACTGGAGAAGCATCATTAATATCTATGGGTCGCCTGTCCCCAGACACAGGGAATGCATTTGAGTAATTGCCCATGATCTACTCCAGGCCCAACTATTCAAACCTGCTTCTGGCTGGCTTCCCAATCTTCCTCCCTTTGTAACCTGGAGATTATCCAAGCCTTCGGTGCCTGTGTCCCATCACGCACCCAGTCCTACTCAGCCTCCACAATGCTTTCTACCCTCCATCGGCTCCCAGTCCAGCAATGCCTGAATCCTTCCATGGTCCCTACCGCTTATCTGTATAATCTCCTCTATTCCTACAACCCTCCCGCGATCTCTGCACAGTTCCAATTCCAGCCTCTTCCAGTCCTTAACTCATAATTTCCCTCACCCTTTAAAATGACCAAAATTTCAGTTATTCCGACTAGACTCAGAGGTTTACAGCATGGAAACAGGCCCTTCGGCCCAACTTGTCCATGCTGCCCTTATTTTTTTTAAAACCCCCTACGCTAATCCCAATTGCCCGCATTTGGCCCATATTTCTCTATACTCATTGTACCCATGTAACTAGCTAAATGCTTTTTAAAAGATAAAATTGTACCCGTCTCTACTACTACCTCTGGCAGCTTGTTCCAGACGCTCAACATCCTCTATGTGAAAAAATTGCCCCTCTGGACAGTTTTGTATCTCTCTCCTCTCACCTTAAACCTAGTTTTAGACTCCCCTACCTTTGAGGAAAAGATATTGACTATCTACCTTGTCTATGCCTCTCATTATTTTATAGACCTCTATAAGGTTACCCCTCAGCCTCCTACGCTCCAGAGAAAACAATCCCAGTCTATCCAGCCTCTCCTTATAACTCAATCCATCAAGTCCCAGTAGCATCCTAGTAAATCTTTTCCGTGCTCTTTCTAGTTTAATAATGTCTTTTCTATAATAGGGTGACCAGAGTTGCACACAGTATTCCAAGTGTGGCCTTACCAATGTCTTGTACAACTTCAACAAGACATCCCAACTCCTGTATTCGACGTTCTGACCAATGAAACCAAGCTTGCCGAATGCCTTCTTCACCACTCTGTCCAACTGTGACTCCACTTTTAAGGAGCTATGAACATGTCCCCCTTGATCTCTTTGTTCTGGAACTCTCCCCAGTGTCCTACCATTAACTAAGTAAGTTCTGCCCTGTTTCAATCTACCAAAATGCATCACCTTGCATTTTGTCTAAATTAAACTCCATCGGCCAGTCGTCAGCCCACGGGCCCAATTGATCAGGATCCCGTTGCAGTTGGAGATAACCTTCTTCACTGTCCAGTTTGTCCTTTGGTTCCAGTAAGGTTTTGATTATTATGGAGTTTTTCTGATTGTTTGAAGGTGCCATATCACAGAATCCCTACAGTACAGAAAATAGCCATTTGGCCCATCGAGTCTGACCCAACTCTCCGATAGAGCACCTTACCCAGAACCCCAGTATTTATCCTGCTAATCCCCCTAACCTGCATATCTTTGGACACTCAGGGGCAATTTAGCATGGCCAAACCACCTAACCTACTCATCCTTGGAGCGTGGGAGGAAACCATCGCAGACCTGGGGAGAACGTAAAGTAAAAGTTTATTTATTAGTCACAAGTAGGTTTACATTATAATTGCGATTGAGTTACTGTGAAAATCCCCTAGTCGCCACACTCTGGTACACTGAAGGAGAATGCACCTGACCAGCACATTTTTCGGATTGCGGGAGGAACATGCAGACACGAGGAGAACATGCAGACTCCACACAGTGACTCAAGCTGGGAATCGAACCCCAGCTGTGGTTGCTGTGAGGCAGTGCTGCTGCCCACATAATTACAAACCATTGTTAAATCTGCACTGCGATAGGTACCAGACTCGATCCCTGCAAGAGAAGCCTCAACTGGATTATCAAAGTAAGAACCGATCAGGGTCCCTGCTCTCGATTACAATCCACTCCTTCAACTAGAAGGTCTGTGTGAATAGACTGAACAGGAATCAGTCATTGGAAATGCTGAATTCACAGTCGATTGTAAGAGACAGGACCTCAGGATGTTCCCAAACAGCCAGTGAGGTATTTTTGAAGTGTAGTCAGCCACTTTACACCCTGCAAGCTCTCAAAAACAGCAATGAAAGATGGTGGATAGGGTGCCAATCAAGCAGGGCTGCATTGTCCTGGATGCTTCTCATGTGTTGCTGGAACAACACCCATCCAGGCAATTAGAGAGCACTCGATCCCACTCCTGACACGTTACTCGCAGGTGATGGACAGCTTTGAGGAATTGGTAGCTGAGTTACTCACCACAGAATTCCCAGCCTCTGACCTGCTTTGGCAGCCACAGTGTTTATATGGCTGGGTCCAGGTCAGTTCCTGACCAATGGTAATCCCCAGGATGTTGGTAGTGGGGGATTCAGCGATGGTAATACCATCGGATTTCAAGTGGAGATGGTTAGATTCTCCCTTGCTGGAGATGGTCAATGCCTGGCACTTGTGTGGCATAAGAACATTAGAAATAGGAGCAGGAGTAGGCCATCTGGCCCTTCGAGCCTGCCCCGCCATTCAATAAGATCATGGCTGATCTGTCGTGGCTCAGTTCCACTTTCCCGCCCTCTCCCCATAATCCTTAATCCCTTCTCTTATCAAAAACCCATCAACCCGTGTCTTAAAAATATTTAGCGAGGCAGCCTCCACCACTTCAACGGGCAGAGAATTCCAGAGATTCACCACCCTTTGAGTGAATGTTACTTACTTGGGAAATGAGCCAGACCAGGTGCTAGACTTGGAAGTTGGGGTGCATTTTGGTGACAGTGACCACAATTCGGTTACGTTCACCTTAGTGATGGGAAGGGATAGGCATGAACCTCGGGTCAGTAGTTTTAGCTGGGGGAAGGGTAATTATGAAGCTATTAGGAGAGAATTAGGAAGCATAGGTTGGGCTAGGAGACTACAGGGTCTCGGAACGTCCGAAACGTGGAGTTTTTTCAAGGAGCAGCTACTGCGAGTCCTTGATATGTATGTCCCTGTCAGGCAAGGAGGAATTGGTCGAGCTAGGGAACCGTGGTGCACTAGGAAAGTTGATTCGCTGGTTAAAAAGTAAAGGAGGCTTATGTCCAGATGAGACTTGAGGGCTCAGGTAGTGCACTAGAAAGCTTTAGATTGGCTAGGAGGGAGTTAAAGAGAGAGTTAAGAAGGGCTAAAAGAGGACATGAGAAGATTCTGGCTGATAGGATTAAGGAGAATACTAAGGCTTTCTACAGATATGTTAAGAACAAAAGGTTGGTTAGGGCAAGATTAGGGCCAGTTAGAGACAGCAGTGGGAATTTATGTGTGGAACTGGAAGAGATAGGAGAGGCATTGAACCAATATTTCTCTTCGGTGTTCACGCAGGGGGACATAAATGTAGCTGTGGAGAACACTGGGTTACAGGGTTGAAAACTGGACAGTATTGCAGTTGATGAGGATGATGTGCTGGATATTCTTGAGGATTTGAAAATAGATAAGTCCCCTGGGCCGGACGGGATTTACCCTAGGATTCTCTGGGAGGCAAGGGAGGCGATTTCAGAGCCTCTGGCTCTGATCTTCAGGTCGTCGTTGGTCACCGGTATAGTGCCAGAAGATTGGAGGTTAGCGAATGTTGTCCCATTGTTTAAGAAGGGGAACAGAGACTTCCCCGGGAATTATAGACCGGTGAGTCTCACTTCTGTTGTGGGCAAGGTTTTAGAAAAAAATTATTAGGGATAGGATTTATAGTTATTTGGAGAGTAATGAATTGATTAGAGATAGTCAGCATGGTTTTGTGGAGGGTAGGTCGTGTTTGAGTTTTTTGAGAAAGTGACCAAAGAGGTGGATGGGGGTAAGGCAGTTGACGTGGTATATATGGACTTTAGTAAGGCGTTTGATAAGGTTCACCATGGAAGGCTTCTGCAGAAATTGCAGATGTATGGGATTGAGCGTGATCTAGGAAATTGAATTAGGAATTGGCTGGCGGATAGGAGACAGAGGGTGGTGGTTGATGGTAAATATTCGTCATGGAGTTCAGTTACGAGTGGTGTGCCTCAGGGATCTGTTTTGGGGCCACTGCTGTTTGTAATTTTTATTAATGATCTGGATGAGGGTATAGTTGGGTGGATTAGTAAATTTGCTGATGACACCAAAGTCAGAGATGTGGTAGATAGTGAGGAAGGGTGTCTTAGTCTACAAGGAGACTTGGACAAGTTGCAGAGCTGGGCTGAGAGGTGGAGGATGGAGTTTAATGCGGAAAAGTGTGAGGTAATTCACTTTGGCAGGAATAACGGATGTGTAGAGTATAGGGCTAACGGTAGGACTCTGAATAGTGTGGATGAACAGAGGGATCTAGGTGTATGTGTACATCGATCCCTGAAAGTTGGGAATCAAGTAGATAAGGTTGTTAAGAAGGCATACGGTGTCTTGGCGTTTATTGGTAGGGGGATTGAATTTAGGAGTCACAGCGTCATGTTGCAACTGTACACAACTCTGGTGCGGCCGCACTTGGAGTATTGTGTGCAGTTCTGGTCCCCACATTATAGGAAGGATGTGGAGGCTTTGGAGAGGGTGCAGAGGAGGTTTACGAGGATGTTGCCTGGTATGGAGGGGAGGTCCAATGAGGAGAGACTGAGGGATTTGATGTTGTTTTCGTTAGAAAGAAGGCGGCTAAGAGGGGATCTTATTGAAACATATAAGATGATTAGAGGTTTAGATAGGGTGGATAGTGATAGCCTTTTTCCTCGGATGGAGAAAGCTAGCACAAGGGGGCATGGCTTTAAATTAAGGGGGGGTAGTTATAGGACGGATGTCAGGGGTAGGTTCTTTACCCAGAGGGTGGTGAGGGATTGGAATGCCCTGCCTGCTGCAATTGTAAATGAGCCTAGTTTGGGGGCGTTTAAGAGATCCGTGGATAGGTTTATGGATGGTAAGGGTTTGGTTTAGGTTAGAGGGTCACTGTTTTGTAACTGGTCGGCGCAACATCGTGGGCCGAAAGGCCTGTTCTACGCTGTAATGTTCTATGTTCCAATGTTCTATGTACCATTACTCAGCCCAAGCCTGGATATTGTCCAGGTCTTGCTGCATTTAGACACAGACTACTTCACTATGAGGAGTCACAATTGGTGCTGAACATTGTGCAATCACTAGCGAACATCCCCACTTCTAACCTTATGATGGAGAGAAGATCATTGATGAAGCAGCTGAAGATGGTTGGGCCTAGGACTTTACCCTGAGGAACTCCTGCAGAGATGTCTTGGGAATGTAATGATTGGCTTCCAGACACCACAACCATCTTCCTTTGTACCAAGTATGACTCCAACCAGCGGACAGGTTTCCCCGATTCCCATTGAAAAAAAAATGTATTTATTAGTTACAAGTAGGCTTACATTAACACTGCAAAGAAGTTACTGTGAAAATCCTCTAGTTGTCACACATTGACCCCAGTTTTGCTTGGGTTCCTTGATGCCACACTCGGTCAAATGCTGCCTTGATGTTAAGGACTGTCACTCTCACCTCACCTCTGGGATTAAGCTTGTTTGGTCATACTTAGAGCAAGGTTGTAATGATGTCAGGAGACAAGTGGCCCTGATGGAAACCAAACTGAGCGCCAGTGAGCAGGTTATTGCTGACTGAGTGCTGCTTAACAGCGCTGTCAATGACACCTTCCCTCACTTTGCTAAAAATTGGCTGTAGATGGCTGGATTGGTTAATGGCTGGATTGGTTGTCTTGCTTTGAGAACATACAAAAGGCCCTGTGTGAACCATCTAAACCCTCACACTAGAAGAGGGACAAGGTTGCAAGGAAGAAATAGAAGATGTATCTGGGAGTTGACCAGTGTCTGTGGAGAGAGGGGCATTGGTTTGAAAGTCTCCCTGGATTATATGTTGTGATGATATCAAACCCCAAAGCAAAGAGTGCCTGAGAGTGAAGCATCTTGTTTATTTATGCTATGGTCTAATGATGGGTTAAATTACAAAGTCCACAGTCGTCGCTCAACGTCTGCAGTTGTAACTATAATTCGGGCAAATCATGAATGTCATTAACAATCTGATTCCTGCTGTAAACACAGATCACGTGTCAGTTACGCTGTCTCGCTCACACTGTAGTGACTGGCAGCTTTGATTCCTGCGGTCTCTGCCGAGTTACAATCAGCTGCGATAATTCTGGGTCCTTCCACACAACCCAACAAATGGAAAATAAAATCGACCACGGAGAAACTGGTTGCTGAATACGCTCCGATGACTCCTGGAACAGACAGCGATAATTTGATCCCTCAGAACTACTCCAAAGGAACAGCAGAATGTCGTTTTACCCCGAACTTTGTTCCTCTGGACAATGCGTCTATTGGTGAATGGTGGGCAGATTGAGAGGGTGAGGTCGGTCAGAAGTAAACCTGTGGATCCCATATCGCTGCAAGAGTCCAATGGCGAGGGAGAGACGTGGAGACAACAGGAGCGGTTGGGTGAAGGAAGGGAGAGACCACAGGGAGAGGGTGGGGTTGGGAATTCCACCATTTCCTTTTGGCAGCATTCAGTCTGATGGATGTTCCGGTTCCTGCTACAACCGGTGGGTCACCTTGTCCCCTTTGACCGGGACCCTAATGTCCAGCTTGCGGGACTTGCTGCCTTTCTCCACAATCTCTAGCCTGATCCTGGCTCCCTTGGAGTCCGACTCCCCGTGCTCTGCCTCTTGCTCCCTCGTCATTCCCATTCCCGAAGCTTCCACAGCAATGCGGAGTGTGCATCCACGAGGCAGGAGCTCCTGTTCGTAGGCAGCTGCCAGCTGATTCACAACACGTCGCTCCACCTGGGAAAATAACACGGGGCATTGTGAGCAGAAATGTACCAAATTCTATCCTTAATAATCAGAAGATGTGAATTTGTGCTGTACGGCCAGGGAGAACATTGCAACACAGGAGCAGCAAAAGACCATTCAGCCCCTCGAGCCTGCTCTGCCATTCAACTAGATCACAGCTGATCATCTATCTCGATGCCATCCTCCTGCACTCTCCTCATATCCCAGGGTGTTGTCAGTATCCAGAAATCTATCGCTCTCTGTCTTGAACACACTCAATGGCTGAGCTTCCCTCTGGGGTACCCCTTATTCTAAAACCATGTCCCCCCATTTCTAGAGTCCCCAAGACAGGAGGAACATCTTTCCTGTATCTACCCCATCGAGCCGCTTAAATATTTTGTAAGCTTCAATGAGATCGTTACCAATTCTTCGCAAGTCTGGAGATCACGGGCCCCACCTCCTCAATCTGTCTTCATAGGACAATCCTGCCATCCCAAGAATTACTCTGGTGAAGCTCTGTGGCACTCGCTAAGTGGCAGCATATCCTTCATTAGGTAAAGTGACCAAAACTGTGTGCAATACTCAAAGTACAGTCCAACCATGTTTCTATACAAATGAAGCAAGACATCTTTACCCCTATACTCAACTCCCCCTGCAAAGGCAGCCAACATACCATTTGCCTTCCTAATTGCTCGCTGCACCTAAATATTAGCTTTCAGTGACTCATGAACAAGGACACCTAGGTCCATGAAACCTTGGTTAGACCAAGCATCTGAGCTGCTGTAAACAGTTCTGGCCACCATACGATAAAGAGCATGTTGAGGCACTGGAGAATGTATAAAAAACATTTACTGGAGTGATACCAGATCTGAGAGATCCTACCTTTCAGACTGAATACTTTTCTCTAGAATGGAGAAGACTAATGGGTGACCTCAGTGAAGTCTTTAAGATAATGAAAGGGTTTGATAAAATAACTACAGAGAAGATGTTTTCACTTGCGGATGAGACTTAGAACTAGGGGCCATAAATCTGAGATGATAAATCTGATTTTCCCAATTTTCTTGAAGCTGTCTCCTCTCAATTCTCGATTCTTCCACCAATGGAAACATTTTCTCCCTATCTACTCTGTCCAGGGCTTTCATGATTTTGAACACCTCTATCCAGTCTCCTCTCTGCTTTCCCATCTCTAAGGAAAACCTTTTCTAATCTATCAACATAACTGAAGTTTCTCATCAACATTCCCGTTAATCTTTTCTACCCTCTCTCTTCACATCCTTCTTAAAGAACTGGACACAATATTCCAGCTGAGGACAGACCAGCGTTCTATACAGGTTTAAAGTAACCTCTTTGCTTTTGTACTCTATGCCCCTACTGATAAAGCTTTATTAGCCACTCTTTTCTGTTCTGCTGCTTTCAGTGACCAGGTCTCTTTGCTCATGCACCCTTTTCAGAATCGTACTCATTATTTTATATCTCTCTTTGTTCTTTCTACCAAAATCATTTCTCACTTCTCTGCATTAAGTTTTATCTTCCATATGCTACCATCCTGTCTGTGCCCTTTTGAAGTTCTGCACTATCCTCCTCATAGTACACAAGGCTTCCAAGTATAGCTTGCAAACTTTGAAATTGTACATTAAGGTCTAGGTCATTAAAGTACCAGGAACAGCAAAGGTCCAGTTACTGAATCCTCAGGATCTCCACAACAAACTCTACGTTAGTCTGAAAAACCTCCACTTGCCATTACTCTCTCTTTGCTGTCACTCAGCCAATTCTGCATCTTTGTGTTCTTCCTATCCCCTTTATTCCAGGAGCTTTAACTTTGCTCACACGTCTGTCATGTGGCAATTTATCCAGTGCCTTCTGAAAGTCCAGGTACACCACATCAACGGCATTCCCCTCATCCACCCTTTGTGTCGCTGCATCAAAAAGACTCCAGCCAGTGAGTTAAACACGATTTTCTCTCAACAAATCCATACTGGTTTTCCTTAATTAACTCACATTTATCCACATGACTACTAATTTTGTTCCAGATTATTGTTTTTCAAAGTTTCTGCATCACCAAGGTTAAACTAGGGGGGCTGTAATTTCCGGGCTTATCTTTACCGGATTTTTGAGTAAGGGTAACATTTATAATTCTCCACCCCTCTGGCATCACCTGAGTCTCAGAGAGGCTGAACAAGTATGGCCACTGTCTTTGCAATTTCCACTCTCACATCCCTCAGTATCCTTGGACACATCTTAACCAGTCCCAGTGTCTCACCAACTTTCAGCACAGATAGCTTCTTTATCTCCTCTCCATCAATGGTAAACCTTTTTATTTCCTCCTCTTTCACCATGGTCTGGGTAGCATCTACCTCCTTGGTAGGGACAGATGCAAAGTGTTTGTTTACCTCAGCCATGCCCACAGCCTCACTCCTCTTTTCAGTCCCTAAGTGACCCTCCCTTTTGCACCATTTTACCATTCCAACACCTTATGAATAGTTAGGATTTGATATTCACTGGCTGGCAGGACAGTGGAAACAGGTTCAATAAAAGCTTTCAAAACAGAATCAGGTAAATATCTGGAAGAGGAAACATTGCAGGGATATGACCATAAGACACAGAAGCAGAATTAGGCCACTCGGCCCATTGAATCTGCTCCATCATTCAATCATGGCTGATATTTTTCTCATCCCCATTCTCCTGCCTTTTCCCCATAACCTCTGATACGCTTATTAATCAAGAACCTATCTATCTCTGTCTTAAAGACACTCAATGACCTAGCCTCCTGTGGTAAAGAGCTCCACAGATTTGTCTCTCTCTGGCTGAAGACATTCCCCCTCATCTCTGTTTTAAAGGATTGTCCCTTTAGCCTGAGGTTGTGCCCTCTAGTTCTCGTTTCCTACTAGTGCAAACGTCCTCTCCACGTCCACTCTACCCAGGCCTCGCAGTATCCTGTAAGTTTCAGTAAGATCCCCCCCCTCATCCTTCTAAACTCAAACGGGTACAGATCCAGAATCCTCAACCATTCCTCATTCGACAAGCTCTTCATTCCAGGGATTATTCTTGTGAAAACCCTCTGGACCCGTTCCAAGGCCAGGAAAAGAATGGGTGAGTGGGGTTAACTGGGAATGTTGCAGCTATATGGGAAAGGAGTGCGTAGGTGAGGTTAACTGGGAATGTTGCAGGGATATGGGAACAGAATGGTTGAATGGGGTTAACTGGGAATGTTTTCGGGATATGGGAAAAGAATGGTTGAATGGGTTAACTGGGGATATGGGAAAAGAAGGGGTAAGCAGATTTAACTAGATTGCTTTTTTTTAAGAGCTGGCACAGACTTGATGGGCCAAATAACTTTCTTCTGTGCTATTCTATGCCTCCCAGACTCCTTTCATCGCAGTTACTGTACATTGAGGAACTGATACTCCAGCAGACCTCTGGCATTTTTAGCTTCTTGTCGTTTCTCTGAGTGTGTCTGAGCTGAGTGCGACTGAGCAGAAGAATGCTGTATTATTCACTGTGACGTATGACATATTCATATTCAATCTGCTTTATTTACAGAAGCTGTGATTTATGGTCGACACTGCCCCATAATCTCACACTGGCCCCCAGCCTCACCTCATGCTTGATGGATCTAGCTCCATAGTGCAAATTGTATCCTTCCGCCAACACATCCATCACCTCCCGGTCCCACTGCAGGTTGATATCGTGTCGTTGTTTGGCCTGGAGGGAAATGAAAAACATTCCAGTGCCGTATGTTTACTGGTTTACAATACAACCACTCAACACTCCTGTCAGTCCTTCTTTAACAAAACACAACAGAATGTGTAACAAGCTCCTCTGACGGGCTCCAGTGAGTGAAGTTGGCATAGCAGTCAGCTGTGCTCAAAGTCTTGCATTTGATTTGTAACCTCTGCAACCTCCTCCAGCCTAAAGGCTCTCCAAGATAGTCATCCAGAGCAAAAAAGGGCCTTTGGCCCATTGAGTTTGCACTGACATTGGCTTCCACTGAAGTTGAGTTAATCCCATTTGCCTGCACTCCAATGTTAGTTTTTTTTTATTCACTCGTGGGACATGGGCTAGCACTTATTGCCCGTCCCTAGTTGTTCTCGAAAAGCAGTTGAGAGCCAATCACATTGCTGTGGATCTGGGGTCACGTGTAGACCAGACTGGGTAAGGATGGCAGATTTCCTTCCCTAAAAGCCCAGATACTTTTTACTGAATTCAAATTTCGCCAACTGCCGTGGCGGGATTCGAAGCCGGGTCCCCCAGAACATTAGTTGATATTTCAAGCACCCGTCCAAATATTTTTAAGCGTTGTAAAGTTTCCAGCCTCCGGTACCTTCCCAGGCAGCGCATTCCAGATTCCCACCACCCTCTAAGTGAGAAAGAAATTCTCAAATCCCCTCCTGCCCCTCACCCCCTCGTGACTGACCCCTCACCCCCCTCGTGACTGACCCCTCACCCCCTCGTGATTGACCCCTTGCCCCCCCGTGATTGACCCTTTGCCCCCTCGTGATTGACCCCTCACCCCCTTGTGATTGACCCCTCACCCCCTCGTGATTGACTCCTTGCCCCCTCGTGATTGACCCCTCAACCAAGGGGAACAGCTGCTCCTTACTCACCCTGTCCAGATCTCTCATGTATTACACCCTCTTCAACTTCATGTCTCTCAGGCAACCCGATTTTAATCGCTCCATCACTGGTGGCTGTACCTTCAGCTGCCTGGTTCTTAAGCTCTGGAATTTCCTCCCTAAACCATGTTCTGTCTCTCTCCTCCATTAAGATGCACCTCAAAACTTGCCTTTGGTCACCTGTCCTCATATGTGGCAGGGTCAGACTTTGCCAGTCACCCTGGGTCATTATACTATGTTAAAGCTGCCATATAAAGTCACTGTCTGTGTGGAGTTAGCATGTTCTCCCTGTGTCTGCATGGGTTCCCTCTGGGTGCTCCCGTTTCCTCACACACTCCAAAGATGTGTGGGTTAGGTTAATTGGCCGCTCTAAATTGCCTCTTAGTGTCAGTGGGGCTAGTAGGGTAAATACATTGGTTTACGATTGTCACTGCAGGCTCGATGCAAGGGGTAGGTTCTTTACCCAGAGGGTGGTGAGGGATTGGAATGCCCTGCCTGCTGCAGTTGTAAATGCGCCTAGTTTGGGGGCATTTAAGATATCCATGGATAGGTTTATGGACAAAAAGGGATTGGTTTAGGTTAGTGGGTCATTGTTTTTGTAACTGGTTGGCGCAACATCGTGGGCCGAAGGGCCTGTTCTGCGCTGTAATGTTCTATGTTCTAAATGCAGACTGTTGTTGTTTGGTCCCCAGGTTTATGGTCTTGAGTGGGGAACTAGGGGAGCTGCTGCTGGGAGCCCTGGAGCCAGGGAGTAGAAAGCCTCTGAGATGGATATCAGTGTAGGAACCTTCCTTACCTTCTTGGCCCAAAAGATTAATTCCTTGTTGACCAGCTGGATCAGCTCCGAGTGACAGAAAGGAAGGAAATAAACAATCTCGTTGATTCTGCCCAGAAACTCATCCCGACGGAAGTGAGCCTGATGGAAGCACATTCAGCTGGTTAATAGCATGCTTCAAAAGACGTGAAAATGACAATACGATAGTGACAGCAGGAGCAACAGACAATAAGAGAATGGGTAGGGTTGGTAACGCACAGCATTGAAGGCAGGGATTGAAGATGAGATCACTGTACAGCAATCATAGTCACACAGCAAGTCATAGGGAGGTGATGGCCCAGTGGTATTATCATTGGACTATTAATCCAGAAACTCAGCTAATGTTCTGGGGACCCGGGTTCGAATCCCACCACGGCAGATGGTGGAATTTGAATTTGATTTAAAAAAAATCTGGAATTAAGAATCTACTGATGACCATGAAACCATTGTTGACTGTCAGAAGAACCTAACTGGATCATTAATGTCCTTTAGGGAAGGAAATCTGCCGTCCTTACTCGGTCTGGCCAACATTTACATGGCACCCCTTCATTGTAGAGTCCACTAGAGGTAGACAAAAACATTGACGATCGACGAAAGACTTGAATAAGACACTCACTGAGTGTTAAAATGGATGGCGCAAGCTTGTAGGGCCGAAGGGCCTGTTTCCTGTGCTGTGCTGTTCTTTGTACACGTGACTCCAGAGCCACAGCAATGTGGCTGACTCTCAAGTACCCTCCAAGAGCAAATCAGGATGGGCAATAAATGCTGGCCCAGCCAGCGAAGTCCATGTCCCACAAATGAATAAAAAAACTTCACTGTTGACTTTGACCAGCTCGCACACTCAGTATCCGGGGAGTTGTTTGGTTGGAGAAGAACAAATCAAGAGGAATTGCCAAGGTAACATGAAGGTTCCTTCAGCTAAAACATTTGGAAGAACTTCTTGGTTCAGAGTGATAAATGTTCTGAATAATCAGACAGGAAGAAGCCAGGCGGGTTGTTCAAACTCTTAGTGCATTTCTTTTCTTTCTCCTTCATGGGGTTGGGTGTCATGACAGGACCAGCATTTATTACCCATTCCTAATTACCCTTGAACTGAGTGGCTTGTTTGCCCATCTCAGAGGGCAGTTAACTGTCCTCATTGTTGAGGACATTGCTGTGGGTCTGGAGTCACATATAGGCCAGACCGCTAAGGATTGCAGATTTCCTTCCCTTTGGTGACAACTAGTGAACCAGATGGGTTTCTAAAAATAATAATCCATTAGGATAGCACGGTGACACAGTGGCTCGCACTGCTGCTTCACAGTGCCGGGGACCCAGGTTCAATTCTAGCCCTGGTCACTGTCTGTGTGGAGTTTCCACGTTGTCCGTGTGTGGGTTTCCTCCGGGTGCTCCGGTTTCCTCCCACACTCCAAAGATGTGCAGGTTAGGTTGATTGGCCATGCTAAGTTGACCCTAGTGTCAGGTTGATTAGCAGGGTAAATGTGTGGGGTTACGGGAATAGGGCCTGGGCGGGATGTGGTCAGTACAGGCTCGATGAGCCTAATGGCCTCCTCTTGAACTGTAGAGATTCTATGAGTTTCATGGTCAACATTATTGAGACTAGCTTTATATTCCAGATTTATTAACTGAATTTAAATTCCACCATTGGCCGTGCTGAGATTTAAACTTGTGTCCTCAATGTATTGACCTGAGCCTCTGGCTTAATACTGCCACCATCTCTCTCTGACTTGGAGAGTTGGAGTAGCAGAGGAATTAATGACAATGGGAGTTAAGATATTAAAGAGATGAATAACGAAGGATGTTGGAGTGCTGGAGGATGAGCTGTGATTGGAGAGCAGAGAGAGATGGTCCATAGACAAGGCGATGATCATTGTTGGGCTGTAGCTTTTCTTATATACGGCCCAATGGCTGTAGTTAGTGCTAAACCTGAGTAGTTTTTTTACCTTCAGAATGGGTCTGATCACGTGTTCCTTGAAGTGCTTGGAGATGGTCACTTTCTCACTCAGAAGCACATCATCTGTAGCAACCAGAGAGAGCCTCAGATCAAAACAGGATCCAGAAACTTCAATCAACCAGTTTAACTGGCACTGAGAAAGCTCCACATAATGACATTTACACTTCACCGCTAAGGACTAAAGCTCTGAGCCCTGCCTCCCATCTATACTGCATCTGACCCTTGCCATCAACACCTTCTCTCTGTTAACTGCCCAATGCCTCAGTCACTTGCTGAAGGCACTGTCCCATGTGGCACAGATTGGTCTCTCTGCTACTAAAGACAGTGTCCAGTATGGTGCAGACCAGTCTCTCTGTCACTAAAGATGGTGTCCAGTGTGTTACTGACCAGGTCTCTGTAATTAAAGACATTGTCCAGTGTGGCACTGACTGGGTCTCTCTGTCACTAAAGACAGTGTTCAGTGTGGTACACACTGGGTCTCTTTGTAATTGAAGACAGTGTCCAGTATGGTACTGACCGGGTCTCTCTGTTCCTAAAGACAGTGTCCAATAAGATAGGGACCAATACATCAACACAATGCTCTCCCTTACCTAGTTTCTCGGCTAGCCGTTTCTTTCCCAGTTCCTGGGCTTCCTGTCTCAGTTGCAAAGCGTGCTCAGCTATCTCCTCACTGGCCACATTGGAGGTCATGATGAAGATTGCATCCTTACATTCAATAGTCTTCCCTTTGCCATCTGTCAGTCTTCCCTGAAGCATCAAGAGAGGCAAGGAGAGGGGACAGAGTTTTAATCACATCACATCTCCAAAATAAACATTCCAAAGTTGCATGAAATATCACAAGCAGTGGTCCCTGCAAAGCAAGCCCAGAAAGAGCTAACTTGCATTCCGAAAGCTCTCACAAGCAGAAACGAGGTGACCAAGTAATCTACTGCAGTTCTGTTTTTTATTAATTTCTGGCACATGGGGGTTGCTGGTTGGCCAGCAATTATTGCCCATCCCTAGTTGCCCTTGAAAGGGTGGTGGTGAGCTGCCTTCTTGAGCAATTGATACAACTAAGTGTCTGGAGTCACATGTAGGCCACACCGGGAAAGGACGGCAGATTTCCTTCCCTAAAGGATGTTAGTGAACCGGATGGGTTTTCCCGACAATCGACAATGGTTTTGTGGTCATCAGTAAATTCTTAATTCCAGATATTTTTTACTGAATTCAAATTCCAACACCTGCCATGGTGGGATTCGAACCCGGGTCCCCAGAACTTTAGCTGACTTTCTGGATTAACAGTCTAGTGATAATACCACTAGGCCATCGCCTTACCATTGCCTTCTCTGGAAGGGTCATATGGACTCGGAACATTAACTCTGTTTCTCTGTCCACAGACGCTGCCAGACCTGCTAAATTTCTTAATTTTGGATTTCCATTGTCCGTAGTATTTTGCAATGTTGGAATGTTGTAGGGAAAACAAAGGGATTGCTTCACAAAGAAAGTCCAAGGTCCATCTAATTCACCTTCCAGACTATCAGCCATGATTAAGGAGTTATTGTCTAATCTCTGAATCAGAATTGATAGAGATCGATTACTCTAGTATTGAGTCTACAACTGGTCCAGGCATCAGATGAGGAAAAGATCCAGAGCTTTGGGAACCATACACCCAAAGTAACCTCTTGTTCTGGAGCATGTTTAAGGGTTTATGGGGAGAGGGCCGGAATGAGGAACTGAGCCACGACAGATCAGCCATGATCTTATTGAATGGCGGGGCAGGCTCGAAGGGCCAGATGGCCTACTCCTGCTCCTATTTCTTATGTTGACTCAGGATATTGGGAGGACTGCCTTTTGATAGAACATAAAGAGGCCATTTCACCAAATTGGTCCGTTCCAGCAGAAGCTCCACATGAGCCTCCTCCAACTCTCTTTGATCTGCATTTATTAGCTGTAGACGTGACTATTCGAATCCTCACCTTGCTGACCTCTCACCTTCCATGAACCTGAGCTCATCCAAACCTCTGCTGCCTGTATTCTTACTCGCTAAATATCCTGTTCCCTGCTCGCTGATCCAGACTGGCTCTTGAATTTAGAGTTCCCAGTCTGTCTCATCCACCCTCTATCCCTATAACCACTTCCAGTTCTGGTATCCCCCATTTTTATTGTTGCACCAGTGGCAGGTGTGCCTTCAACTGCAACGGCTCCAAGCTCTGGAATTCCTGCTCCAAACCAACCTTCCTTTCTTACTTCAAGATGCTCCTTAAAACCTCTGGGTTTTTGGTCACCTGTCCTAATACCTAAACCACAGACTAATGATTGATAAAAGAGCATGAGAAATAGGGGTAGGAGGAGACCGCGTGGTTCATCGAGTCTGTTCGGCAAATCATGGTTCATTTACACTATCAAGGGCAGGAGTCTTAGTAGCGTTGAAGAGCAGAAGGATCTTGGGGTCCGGGTCCACAGGACTCTTAAATCGGCCTCGCAGGTGGAGGAGGTGGTCAAGAAGGCGTATGGTGTACTGGCCTTCATTAATTGAGGGATTGAGTTTAGGAGTCGGGAGGTAATGCTGCAACTTTATAAGACCCTTGTCAGGCCTCATTTGGAGTACTGTGCGCAGTTCTGGTCGCCTCACTATAGGAAAGATGTAGAAGCTATTGAAAGGGTACAGAGGAGATTTACAAGGATGTTGCCTAGACTGGGAGGCATGCCTTATGAAGATAGGTTGAGGGAGCTGGGACTCTTCTCCCTGGAGAGACGAAGGTTGAGAGGTGATCTGATAGAAGTTTACAAAATGTTGAGAGGAATAGATAGGGTGGACTCTCAGAGGCTATTTCCCCGGGTTGAAATGGTTGCTACGAGAGGACACAGATTTAAGGTGCAGGGAGGGAAGTTCAGAAGTGATGTTAGGGGTAAGTTTTTCACTCAGAGGGTGGTGAGTGAATGGAATCGGCTGCCGTCAGTGGTGGTGGAGGCGAACTCGCTGGGGTCTTTTAAAAGACTTCTGGATGAGTATATGGGGTTTAATGAGATTGAGGGTTATAGATAGGTCTGTAGGTTGGTAGGTGTTGATGTGATCGGCGCAACTCGTGGGCCGAAGGGCCTGTGTGTGCTGTAGTGTTCTATGTTCTATTTGGAATACCAATTCAATTTTTCCCACTCACTCCTTCATCCCTCAATTCCCTGACAGATGAAGAACGTGTCTTTTCCCAGCCTTAAATACACTGAACAATGGAGCATCCCAACACTCCAAAGGTTCAGTACTCTTTGAGTGAAGAAATTTCTCCTCCTCTCAATCCTGAGACCATGTGGATCAGATTCCCCAGCCAGGGGAAACAATCTCAGCATCTATGATATAAAGCCCCCTTCGGAATCTTGCACATTTCAATGTGATCACTTCTCGTTCTTCTAAACACAAACAAAAAAGACCCGATTTACTCAGCCTCTCATCATTGGCCCCTCATCCCAGGGCCCAATCTAGTGAACCTTCGCTCTACCATCTATCCTTTCTTAAATGTAGAGGCCAAAACTGCACACGGTGTTTCAGATATGGTCTCACCAAAAACAGTTGTTTCAAGAAGCAACAAGTTGTTGGGTGGCACAGTGACACTGCTGCCTCACAGCACCAGGATCCCAGGTTCAATTCCCAGCTTGAGTTGCTGGCTGTGTGGAGTTTGCATGTTCTCCCCGTGGCTGCGTGGGTTTCCTCTGGGTGCTACGGTTTCCTTCCACAGTCCAAAGATGTGTGGGTTAGGTTGATTGGCCATGCTAAATTGACCCTAGTGTCAGGGGTATTAGCAAGGTAAATGTGTGGGGTTATGGGGATAGGGCCTGGGTGGGATTGCTGCCAGTGCAGTCTTGATGATTCTAAGATGTCTCTATTCCATCTGAAGCCATTTACTTCCCGTCAAACACCCATCACTTTCTGAAACTAAGCCACTGCTGTAATATAGGAAAGGTAGCAGCCAACTTGTGCACAGGAACTTCCAACAAACCTGGAAATTACATTCAAAAACTCACCCCCTTTGTTTTACAATTATACGTTGAAGATTCACCAAAATTAGATTCTACATTTGAAGGAAAATCCCAGGTTTAGCATCAGTGTTAATTTGACATGTCTCCTCTCTGCTTTCTTTCATCAATGCTAGCTCTTCACCTGTATACTAGGAAGGTGATGACCTCATGGTATTATCGCTAGACTATTAATCCAGAGACTCAGCTAATGATCTGGGGACCCACGTTTGAATTCCACCAGGGTAGAGGGTGAAATCTGAAATCAGTAAAAGAGATCTGGAATTAAGAATCGACTGATGACCATGAAGCCATTCTCGATTGTTGTAAAAACCCATCTGATTCACTAATGTCCTTTAGGGAAGGAAATCTGCCGTCCTTACCTGGTCTGGCCTACATGTGACTCCAGACTTGCAGCAATGTGATGGATTCTCAACTGTCTTCAGGCAACTAGGGATGGACAATAAATGCTGACCCAGCCAGCGATGGCCATGTCCCACAAATAAATTTAAAAATTGTTTAAAATGAATTCTTTCAGCACCTTCTTGGAACTTCAGTGTCACACACCTCTCTGAGTCAGAAGGTCATGAGTTCAATTCCGGGTTCTGAAATCTCGTTCCAGTGCGGTACTGAGAGAGTGCTGCACTGTCATAAGAACATAAGAAATAGGAGCAGGAGTCGGCCATCTGGCCCTTCGAACCTGCCCCGCCATTCAATAAGATCATGGCTGATCTGTCGTGGCTCAGATCAGAGATACTATATTTCGGATGAGACTTTAAGCTGAGGCCATGTCTTCTCTCTCAGGTGGACATGGATGATCCAATGGCCACTATTTTGAAGAAAAGCAAGGGAGTTGTCCCAGCATTTTCGTTCAATGCTTATTCCTCAACCAACTTCACACAAACAGATTAGCCGATCATCACGGTCATCGTCACAGTGCACTGCGGCATTTCTTTCTCTTGCCTCACAGTTGGATCACACTCACCTCATCGAACAGCTGCAGCATGATGGTCAGGACATCGGGATGGGCCTTATCCACTTCGTCAAACAAAACCACTGCACTCGGACTCTGCTTCAGCTTCTTGGTCAGCTGACCACCTTCCTCATGTCCGACATAACCAGGCGGAGAACCGATAAACTTCGCAACCTTTAAAATACACCTTTTATTGAGAAATTTATTCCAGTCTTGGTTTAATAAGACTCCCTCAAAGCTGTGCCCATCAAACATTCTCAGGACAGGTACTGCCAGGGGTTAGATACAGAGTAAAGCTCCGTCTACACTGTCCCCCATCAAACACTCCCAGGACAGGTACAGCACAGGGTTAGATACAGACTAAAGCTCCCTCTACACTGTCCCCCATCAAACACTCCCAGGACAGGTACAGCACGGGGTTAGATACAGAGTAAAGCTCCCTCTACACTGTCCCCCATCAAACACTCCCAGGACAGGTACAGCATGGGGTTAGATACAGAGTAAAGCTCCCTCTACACTGTTCCCCATCAAACACTCCCAGGACAGGTACAGCACAGGGTTAGATACAGAGTAAAGCTCCCTCTACACTGTCCCCCATCAAACACTCCCAGGACAGGTACAGCATGGGGTTAGATACAGAGTAAAGCTCCCTCTACACTGTCCCCCATCAAACACTCCCAGGACAGGTACAGCACAGGGTTAGATACAGAGTAAAACTCCCTCTACACTGTCCCCCATCAAACACTCCCAGGACAGGGACAGCACGGGGTTAGATACAGAGTAAAGCTCCCTCTACACTGTCCCCCATCAAACACTCCCAGGACAGGTACAGCACAGGGTTAGATACAGAGTAAAGCTCCCTCTACACTGTCCCCATCAAACACTCCCAGGACAGGCACAGTATGGAATTATAGATTGGTACATCACAGGAGGCTATTCTGCCCATTGTGCTTGTGCTGGCTCTCCCAAGGAGCACTGCACCTTGTGCCCTTCCCCTGCTTTCTCCTTACGGCTATCATCCACCCACACATGCACAACCTTCCTTTTCAGATAACATCTAATTCAATTTTAAATGCATCCATTGATCCTTTCTCCACCACACTCTCAGACAGTACATTCCAGATCCTAACCACTCGCTGTGTGAATCTGTCTCCACCATACTCTCAGACAGTACGTTCCAGATCCTAACCACTCACTGTGTGAATCTGTCTCCACCACACTCTCAGACAGTACATTCCAAATCCTAACCACTCACTGTGTGAATCTGTCTCCACCACACTCTCAGACAGTACATTCCAAATCCTAACCACTCGCTGTGTGAATCTGTCTCCACCACACTCTCAGACAGTACATTCCAGATCCTAACCACTCGCTGTGTGAATCTGTCTCCACCACACTCTCAGACAGTACATTCCAGATCCTAACCACTCGCTGTGTGAATCTGTCTCCACCACACTCTCAGACAGTACATTCCAGATCCTAACCACTCGCTGTGTGAAAAGTTTCTCCTCATGTTTCCATTGCTTCTTTAGCCAATCACCTTAAACCTGTGTACTCTGGTTCTTGATCTTTCCGCCAGTGGGAACAGTTTCTCTCTATCGACTCTGTCCACACCCTCCTGGTTTTAAATACCTCAATCAAAGCTCCTTGCAACTTTCTTCAAGAAAACAGTCCCAACTTCAGCTTGGGTTTAGACGTGGAGTAAAGCTCCCTCATCCACACAATCCCATCAAACACTTCCAGTGAGGTGTAACAAGCACCCGGAACCTTCCAGGACATTGCTCTAACAGCAGTTTCCACGTACCTCACTAATTATTTGCTTCTGCGGACATTTGCAGCTGAACCTCCCCCCCCTCTCTTTTCAAACAACCGTAACATCTAGAATCCCACAGGATTGTTTAATAAACTGCTGCACATTGCACTGAGGAACTGTGTGAGCTTTATCTTTAACACATTCATAACAAAAGGTTGGTCACGGTTCAATAACTTTGTCCCCTGGTCTCTTTGCTCTGGACTGGAGCTACCTGCCTGGAGGACCGAATGTTTGTGATCTCACTGACAACCGGTTTCACTTACTTCATGTTTTTCCTGGAATTCCGACATATCAAGCCTGATGAATTTCTGTATTGTGAAAGGAAGAACAGACAGAATCAAACTTTCTGGCGACTTTGTTGTAAGCTGCCCTGCAGTTTTACTTCCCACCTCCACACCACCCTCGATACACTGGTCGAAGCGCGTGGCTCCTTTCTGAGGTAAGACCCAAGCAAGTCGCTCTCCAGAAACTTTCACCAATGCCCCACACTCCAGGCACGAGCAGTAACAGCTATCCCATCGTGGAGAGCGTTGCAGCTTCCCCAGTGCCTGTTCTCGTGGAGCAGGGGACAGGATGGTCGCCGGACTGCAGGATTCTCTATTCTGCAGCTCAGGGACCACGAGGCCCAGTGACCACAGTAGAAGTGACGAGCTGGAAGCACGGACTGAGACCCAAACCAGAGACCAGTCACAAATCAATGTGGCTCACTCGGTCACTGTGTAGCATCAGCAACTGCATGACTGAGTGACTTTGTGAGTTCCCATAAGCCAAGTGATACAAGTGAGAGTCTGAGCAGGCAGAAACATATAGCATCCCTACAGCACAGGAAGGGGCCATTCGGCCCATCAAATCTGCACCGACTCTCTGACAGAGGCCTGCTCCCCTGCCTTTACCCCTGTAACCCACACGCTTCCCATGGTTAATCCACCTAACCTGCATATCTTTAGACACTAAGGAGCAATTAAGTATGGCCAATCCACTTAGTCCACAAATGTGCAGGTTGTGGGAGAAAACTGGAGCATGAGGAGGAAACCCATGCGGCCACAGGGAGAACATGCAGACTCCACAAAGACCCAAGGGCGAGACCTGAACCCGGGTCCCTGGCGCTGTGAGGCAGCATTGCTCACCACTGTGCCGTCCTGGGTAATTCCCACCAGCAACATGTGGTTCATTCAGACCCTGGGATGGTGGGGGGTTACAGTACGGAACACTAGGACCCTGGGCTGGCGACGGGCAGTCCTGGAACCCCGTGAGAGGCAGGGCGCAGGAGCATTGGGGGAGGGGTGGCAGGACTCGGGGTAGGTGAAGTGTCGGCACTCTGAGAAGGGGCTGGGGGGAATCGGAGGTAGTTTGCTGCATTTCTGTTTTTGTGCACTTGTTCTAACCATATCCACATGGCATGTATCAGTGAACTGTAACAGGTCTGTGTGCTGCTTAATAAAATGGCAGGATGTGAAACAGAGCGAGTGTTTTTTCTGATCTTTGTTAATATTTTAAATTCTTGCTTACTGAATGGGGGTGAAGTTTGAGATGAAAATACAGACGTGGAAAGTATATTTTTTTTTTAAACCTGTGCTTGTGGTTAGAACAGTGTCACTGTGATCACAACCTGTGACTAATCAGGGGACAACAGGGGCGGTATGGTGGCACACCAGTTAGCACCACTGCCTCACAGCGCCAGGGACTTCGGTTCAATTCCCGGCTTGAGTCACTGTCTTGTGCGGAGTCTGCATGTTCTCCCCGTGTCTGCGTGGGTTTCCTCCGGGTGCTCCGGTTTCCTCCCACAAAGATGTGCGGTTGGGTGGACTGGCCACGCTAAATTGACCCTAGTGTCAGGGGATTAGCGGGGTAAATGTCTGGGGGTACAGGAGTAGGGCCTGGGTGGTACTGTGATCGGAACAAATTCGATGGGCTGAATGGCCTCCTCCTGCACAACAGGGATTCTATGAACAGTGCTTTAGGGGAGCTAGCTGCAGATTATCTCCCTCCCTCTCTCAGGGTGACTGGTTGGTCTCTGCCATCATCTGTCACCAAGCATCCATGTATTGAGAATTTCAGACACTGAGTCCCATCCGCCTCTCACTGTGACTGCATCTCTGTCCCTCATCTGACATGTTGTGACACTTCCACAAGTAACAACGTACATTTTTTTCACTCCATAATTAAACATTCCAAGGTGCTTCACGGAAGAGCGATCAAACAAAATTTGACATCGAGCCGCAGGGAGAGATGTTAGGATTTGGTGATTACAAGCTTGGTCCTAGAGTTGGAGCATGTTAACGGAGCAGACAGAGGGAGAGAAGCAGCGAGGTTCAGGGAGGACATTCTCAAGCTTAGGGTCTGGGTAGCTGACAGTCCAGCTGCCAAACATGGGGCACAAAGGGACCAAAACTGGAGGTAGACAGAGGTGCTTTAAGGTTGGGGGAGGTGACAGCGATAGGGAAGGGCAAGACTACAGAGGAAGTTATCGAAGATATTGTTGGACTGAAAGCCCACCTAGGTCAACAAACACACAGACTGTGCTAGGATACAGAGAGCACCGGTTTTGATGGTCTTGTGGAAGGTTGTTGGAGAGCTCTGGAGATAGTGGAAGTGGGAGGTCATAAAAGCATGAATGTTACAGCGGCTGGGTGAGCAGAGGTAGCTAGCCTTGGCGATGGATAGGACATGGGTCCAGAGGCTCACTTAGCGTCAAATAAGTTGGCGAGGATGTCACAGTCTGGTTCAGCCCAAGACGGTGGCCAGCGAGGTGATGGGAAGCGAACGGAGTTTGCAGCAGGGAGCAAAGGCAATGGCTTCTACAGATAATAGCTGAAAGATCCCATACCTTCTTGACATCGTTATGCATGTATTTAGCGATCTGCTTGGCCAGTTCTGTTTTTCCTACATCAAACGAGAGAAACAAAGTCAATATCTAAGATACATTGTGGGAAATCTCAAAAGATGCTGAAGAGACAGCTGACCAATCATCCAAAAAAAATCCCACATCACAATCTCAATCATTTCTCAGAAGTTATGTCTGGACTTTGTTCTAGAAGTTTAGTCCGTTACCAAACAAACCTGAAGTGACAAGGAGGAAAATAATTTTTATTTTACAGTGAGTTATTGTGACCTGTGATATTTGTTTTACTCATTCACGGCTGGTCAGCATTTATTGTCCATCCCTAGTTGCCCTCAGAGGTCAGTTGAGAATCAGCCACATTGCTGTAGCTCCGGTGTCACATGTAGGCCAGACTGGGTAAGGACGGCAGATTTCCTTCCCTAAAGGACATTAGTAAACCAGATGATGAATCAACAATGGTTTCATGGTCGTCTTAATTCCAAATATTTTTGCCGTGGTGGGATTCGAATCCAGGTTCCCAGAACATTAGCCAAGTTTCTGGATTAATGGCTATCAATAATACCACTAGGCCATCGCCTTCCCCACAGGGAAGAAGATTCTACAGTAACTTTCAAATTGGAATTGGATAAATATTGGAAAACGGAATATTTGTGGGGAAATAGTGAAAGACCCTGGAGTTGGGAATAATTGAAAAACCACTTTCAAAGAGCCTGCACAGACATGAAGGGCTGAATGGCCTCCTTCTGTGCTGGATGATTCCATGAATTGGTCACTCTTTGTACAAAGAACATAGAATCCCAAGAGTGCAGAAGGAGACCATTCAGCCCATCGAGTCTACACCGACAACAATCCCAATTAGGCCCTATCTCTGTAACTCTACATATTTACTCTACTAGTTATAGGCAAGATAATGGAGAGGATCCTCAAGGATAGGATGTATGAGCATCTGGAGCGCTGCAATCTGATCAGGGATACGCAGCATGGCTTCGTTACAGGGAGGTCGTGCCTTACGAATCTGTTGGAATTTTTTGAAGAGGTGACAAAAACGGTTGACGAAGGACAAGCCGTTGATGTTGTCTATATGGATTTCAGTAAGGCGTTTGACAAGGTCCCTCACGGTAGGCTGATAGAAAAGGTGAAGGCTCATGGGATACAAGGCCAGGTATGTAGATGGGTGAAGAACTGGCTTGGGAGGAGAAGACAGCGGGTAGTAGTGGAGGGCTCCTTTTCCAATTGGAGGTCTGTCACCAGTGGGGTGCCGCAGGGCTCGGTACTAGGACCTCTACTATTTGTAGTATACATTAATGACTTGGAAGAGGGGGTAGGTGGTGTGATCAGCAAATTTGCTGATGACACTAAGTTGGTTGGATTGGCGGGTACTGAGGAGCAGTGCCTGGCAATGCAACAGGACATAGATAGGCTGGTAGATTGGGCAGATAGATGGCAAATGGAATTTAATCCGGAGAAATGCGAGGTGATGCACTTTGGCCGGAATAATGTGGAAGGGAGTTATATGATAAAAGGTAGAACTATCCGGAGTATAGATACGCAGAGAGACCTGGGGGTGCAGGTACACAAGTCCCTGAAGGTGTCGGTGCAGGTGCAGAATGTGATGAGGAAAGCGTATGGCATGTTAGCCTTCATAGGAAGGGGTATAGAATATAAGAGTAGGAGTCTGATGTTGCAGTTGTATAGAACGTTGGTTAGGCCTCACCTGGAGTACTGCGTCCAGTTCTGGTCGCCGTACTACCGGAAGGATGTAGAGATCCTGGAGAGAGTGCAGAGGAGATTTACCAGGATGTTGCCTGGTATGGAAGGGCTGTCTTACGAGGAAAGATTGAACGCACTTGGGCTGTTTTCCCTTGAGAGACGTCGGCTGAGGGGGGATTTGATAGAGGTTTATAAGATTATGAAGGGGACAGATAGAGTAGATGGTGATAAGCTTTTTCCACTATTAGAAATGGATAGAACGAGGGGTCACGGGCTTAGGGTGAGGGGGGTTAGATATAAGACTAATGTTAGAGGGCAGTTTTTCACACAAAGGGTAGTGGGGATGTGGAATGCACTGCCGAGTGAGGTGGTGGAAGCAGGCACGCTAGGGTTGTTCAAGAGTCACTTGGACAGCCACATGAGCAGTTTACATATAGGGGGATATAGCAGGCCTTATTAAGCATTGTAGGCTTGGGGTCAGTTTAGTCTCAGGGGTATAGAGTCTTTAATAATGAAATTTTTATCCACAGGCACTTACCATCTCGAGGGCATCATGGCAGCACAGAGGTTATCTCTGTTGCTGTGCGGACACATGGAGTTGGGCCTGTGTCCGTGGGAGTTTGTGCGTTCTCCCCGTGGTTGCGTGGGTTTCCTCCGGGTGCTCCGGTTTCCTCCCACATCCCAAAAATGTGCTTTTAGGCTGATTGATTGGGTAACAAATTGTCCCTATATTGGACCTCCCTGATCCTCACACAGTAGGCATAGACTAGAGTCATGAATAGGTCACTGACCATGGGACGGCGGCGCGGGCTCGTTGGGCCGAAGGGCCTGTTTCCCGTGCTGTTTTGTTCTTTGTTCTTTGTTCTTAATCTTCCTGACACTAGGTCAGTTTTAGCACGGCCAATCCACCTAACCTGCACATCTTTGGACTATGGGAGGAAACTGGAGCACCTGGAGGAAACACATGCAGACAAAAGGAGAACGTGCAGCCTCCGGGAATCGAACCCGGGTCCCTGACGCTGTGAGGCAGCACTGTGCCATCCCATGAAAGAATAAAGAAAAACTGCAATTTTCTCTCAAGAAATACCTTTTAAATAAATAAATAAAATATGCATTTTTGTAGCAGCTTTCACGACCAGAGTTGGCAGCACTCTCGCCTCGGAATCAGAGTTGAGAGTTCATGTCCCATTCCAGAAAATTGAACACAAATTGAGCCGCACTTACGCAAGGATATTCTGGCCTTGGAGGGAGTGCAGAGGAGGTTTACTAGGCTGATGCCGGAGTTGAGGGGATTGAGCTATGAGGAGAGGCTGAATAAATTAGGCTTGTACTCGTTAGAGTTTAGAAGAATGAGGGGAGATCTCATTGAGACGTATAAGATGATGAATGGGATGGATAGGATAGAGGTGGAGAGATTCTTCCCACTCAGAAAGGACAGTAGGACTAGGGGGCACAGCCTCAAGATAAAGGGGGGGGGGGCGGTTTAGAACGGAGTTGAGGAGGAACTTCTTCACTCAAAGGGTGGTGAATCTCTGGAATTCTCTGCCCGCTGAAGTGGTGGAGGCTGCCTCGCTAAATATTTTTAAGACGCGGGTTGATGGGTTTTTGATAAGAGAGGGGATTAAGGGTTATGGGGAGAGGGCGGGAATGTGGAACTGAGCAGCGACAGATCAGCTATGATCTTATTGAATGGCAGAGCAGGCTCGAGGGGCTAGATGGCCTACTCCTGCTCCTATTTCTTATGTCCTTATGTAAAACTCAGGCTGACACACCCAGTACTGCAGGAGTACTGCATTGTTAGAGCTGCTAGCTTTCAAATCAGACTTTAAACTGAGGCCTGGCCTGCCCTCCCAGCATAAAAGATCCTGTGGAACTATTTCAAAGAGTAGGAAGGGAGTTAGAACATAGAACATTAACATAGAACATTACAGCGCAGAACAGGCCCTTCGGCCCACGATGTTGCGCCGACCAGTTACAAAACAATGACCCACTAGCCTAAACCAATCCCTTTTCATCCATAAACCTATCCACAGATCTTTTAAACGCCCCCAAACTAGGTGCATTTACAACTTACAAACAGTTCTTCGCTCTGTCCTGGTCAATATTTATTCCTCAATCAATGGCTAGAGTTTACTTTCTGTGACAGAGATCCCCCACAGGGGAGAACTAGTGGGAACTTGCACTGCTTCTGTTGTGGGAGAGACCCCAAGTTATGGGGGCGGCACGGTGGCACAGTAGTTAGTTAGCACTGCTGCCTCACAACTCCAGGAAACGGGTTCAATTCCTGACTTGGGTCAACATCCATGTGGAGTTTGCATGTTCTCCCCATGTCTATGTGTTTCCTCTGGGTGCCATGGTTTCCTCCCACAGTCCAAAGATGTGCGGGTTAGGTAGATTAGACATGCTAAATTAACCCTTAGTGTCCTGGGGTGTGATAGGTTAGAGGGATTAGCAGGGTAATGAAGTGGGGGTAGAGCCTGGGTGGGATTGCGATTGGCGCAGACTCAATGGCCTCTTTCTGCACTGTAGGGTTTCTATGATTTTGATGATATGATGATTATTTCAGTGCACTTGGGTACTTAACTGGCCAATGTTGGGCCTTTCACTGGCTCAGGGACCATGGAAGATGAAATCTCACCCCTCAGCTGTGTCGGTCAATCAGAGGCCAGCAGATAGCCACTGCCTTCAGCACCATTGGATGTGGTGGCTGCTCCTGGTAATGCTTCAGGTCCTATGCAGAGGATCAGCACTCGGTCCCTGGAGTTGGGATGGGGGATGTGGAGAGGGGGTGCTGCAGAGTGGGGGAGGGTCAGGGTCACTGGAGAGGGTGAGGCTGGATTCTTTCAGCAACTCCTCCCCTCCCCTCCCCCTCCATCGACAGTGAGCTCTTTGACTGGGCACTGGCTGCCTGGAAACAAAACATACTCCTGTAGGTTGAGGAGTCTGGGTCTGTACTCGATGGAGTTTAGAGAGATGAGGGGAGATCTAATTGGAACTTACACAAGTGTAAGAGGCCTGGATAGAGTGGACATGGAGAGGATGTTTCCACTAGTTGGAGAGGATGTTTCCACTAGTTGGGAGAGGATGTTTCCACTGGTTGAAGAGACTAGAACCTGAGAGTGAAGGGATGCTCCTTTAAAACTGAGATGAGAGTGCAGAAATCTGCATTCTCTTGTTTCCTTCTCTATGAATGGTATGTTTTGTCTGTATAGGGCACAAGAAACAATACTTTTCACTGTATGTTAATACAGGTGACAATAAATCAAATCAAATGAGGGGGAATTTCTTCAGCCAGAGAGTGGTGAATCTGTGGAAGTTTTTGCCGCAGAAGGCTGTGGAAGCCAGGTCATTGAGTGTCTTTAAGACAGAAATAGATAGGTTCTTGATTAATAAGGGGATCAGAGGTTATGGGTAGAAGGCAGGAGAATGAGAATGAGAAAAATATCAGCTATGATCGAATGGTGGAGCAGGCTCGATGGGCTGAATGGCCTAATTCTGCTCCTATCTCTTATTGGTCTAATAGTTTCATAACGCAGTGGGCAAACCCCACAAGGTTTCCTGGGTGGGTTCAGGAGCCACGCTAGTTCAGAATCAACCACATTGTTCTGGAGCCACATGTAGGCCAGACTGGGTAAGGATGGCAGATTTCCTTTCCCAAAGGCCATTAAAGAACCAGATAGGTTTTTACAACAATCAATGAGAGTTTCATGGTCACCGTTACTGAGACTAGCTTTTTATTACAGATTTTAAAACTAAATTTAAATTCCACCAGCTGTCTTGGTGGGATTTGAGCCCAGGTCCCCAAAGCATTAGCCTGGGCCTCTAGATGGCTAGTCCAGTGATGTTACTACAACACCACCACCTGCCCTGAAATTTCATAAAGATTGCCTTCCTGTAAACATTTTAACTCTGGGAAATCACCCCTCAGCCCTCAGGGACTGGAATGCCCTGCCAGCTGCAGTTGTAAATGCACCTAGTTTGGGGGCGTTTAAGAGATCTGTGGATAGGTTTATGGATGAAAAGGGATTGGTTTAGGCTAGTGGGTCATTGTTTTGTAACTGGTCGGCGCAACATCGTGGGCCGAAGGGCCTGTTCTGCGCTGTAATGTTCTATGTTCTATGTTGTTCAGCCTTCTCTCTTCCAAGGTGACAGGGACCCAGCCTCTCCAGTCTCTGTATGTTTTTATGACCTTGTTAACCTGTGTCATTACGTTGAATCATTTGTGTGAGAGATCCCCTTGTCCCCCATAGGTTAACCCTTTTCCAAAGTAACTTGCAAGCTCTCTATTTTTTTTTGCTGAAATATAATACCTCACTGTATCCATGTTGAAATTCATGTGCCAATTATGTGCCCATTTAGGCAGAGTTATTAGTATCTGCCAGCAGTTTGTTCCAGTCCCTCATGTTGTTGGCTGTAACTCCAGTTTGATATCGTCTGTAAATTTACAAACTGTGTTTCTGACTCCAAATAGTAAGCAATTGACGTGAGTTGTGAGTAGCTGGGGTCCCAGCACTGATCCTTGGAATCTAAGTGCTGCCAAAGAAGCCACGGGAAGAGTGAGGTTTGAAAGGAAAAGAAAGAATGAACACATTCTGTGCTGTTTGGAACAATCAGCATTGACAATCTGGGCACACAGTAAATACTGAATATTTCCCTGCACAACTCTGGGCCAGTGTAGATTCTGAAATGTTGATCACACAGCTGACCAGCCAGTAGCTGCAGGACTTAATAAATATAAAATAAATAACATAAGCAAATTCCCCCCAACCCCTCTGCCCCCGAACCCCCCCAACCCCTCTGATCCCTGAACCCACCCCAACCCCTCTGCCCCCTGAACCCCCCCAACCCCTCTGATCCCTGAACCCACCCCAACCCCTCTGATCCCTAAACCCCCCCCAACCCCTCTGCCCCTGAACCCCCCCAACCCCTCTGCCCCCTGAACCCCCCCGTCAACCCTCTTCCCCCCCCACAACCCCTCTGATCCCTAAACCCCCCCAACCCCTCTTATCCCTGAACCCCCCCCACAACCCCTCTGCTCCTGAACCCCCCACAACCCCTCTGATCCCTGAACCCCCCCCACAACCCTCTGCCCCTGAACCCCCCCGTCAACCCCTCTCCCCCGCCCCACAACCCCTCTGATCCCTAACCCCCCCAACCCCTCTGATCCCTGAACCCCCCCCACAACCCCTCTGCCCCTGAACCTCCCCACAACCCCTCTGCCCCTGAACCCCCCCACAACCCCTCTGATCCCTGAACCCCCCCACAACCCTCTGCCCCTGAACCCCCCCACAACCCTCTGCCCCTGAACCCCCCCACAACCCCTCTGATCCCTGAACCCCCCCACAACCCTCTGCCCCTGAACCCCCCCACAACCCTCTGCCCCTGAACCCGCCAACCCTCTGCCCCTGAACCCACCCCAGTCCCTGTGACCCCTGAATCCACCCCAGCCCCTCTGACCCCTGAACCCACCACAGCCCCTCTGCCCCCGGAACCCACCCCAGTCCCTCTAACCCCTGAACCCACCCCAGCCCCTCTGCCCCCGAACCCAACCCAGTCCCTCTGCCCCCTGAACCCACCACAGCCCCTCTCACCCCAAGCCCCCCCAACCCCTCTGATCTCTGAAGCCACCCCACTCCCTCTGACCCCTGAACGCACCCCAGTACCTCTGACCCCTGAACCCACCCCAGCCCTCTGACCCCTGAACACAACCCAGCCCCTCTGACCCCAAACCTACCCCAACCCCTCTAGCCTCTGAACCTATCCCCCCAGTTCAGTAGACAACCATCAGCGTATCTCTGCACCGCTCAAACTCTGACCTCATGAGCATTTTAATCTGAACCACACAAGTGGCCGTGCCATCAGCTGTCACTGCCAAAAACTCTGGAATTCCCTCCCTAAAATTTTCCACCTCTCTACTCTCCTTTCCTTTAAGGTGCTCGATCACCCAACATTTAGTTTTCTGTCCTTATACCTCTTTATGTGGTTCAGGGTCCAATTCAGTGCCTTTGGACAGTATTTGGAGGCCATTTGATCCACTGACTCCCTGACAGATCATCTTACCCAGGCCCACACATCTTGGCACACGAAGGGGTAATTTAGCACGGCCAATCCACGTAACACACACATCTTCGGACTGTGGGAGGAAACTGGAGCACGCGGAGGATGCCCTACAGGCACGGGAAGAACGTGCAGACTCCACACAGGGAGTGACCCGAGGCGGGAATTGAACCCGGGTCCCTGGCGTTGCGAGGCAGCAGTGCTAACCACTGTGCCCTCGTACTGCACCACATGACAGTGCAATTCCTGTGTTACACAGTGTGAGTGAGTAGCTGCAGTTGGATGAATGACCAAGGGTGTCACTATTGAGCAACTACAATGGCACACAGACATGTAAAGAGAAATACAAGGTGATATTAGACAAGGGCCAGGACAGAGCAACAAATAGTTAAAATAATATTAAAAAGCAAATCCCAAATTTACTGGTTTTAATGTAGGGAAATAAACATAACGAAATAATTTGCTGGGCTGTGGAGAAAGAGTGAGGATTGGGATATATTGAATCAATTGTTCAGAGAGCCAGCACAGACACAACTGGCTGAATGGTCTTCTCTTGGGCTCCATTATTCCGGGAAAGATAGGTACAGCACAGGGTTAGATACAGAGTAAAGCCCTCTCCACACTATTCCCATCAATAACTCCCAGGACAGGTACAGCACGGGGTTAGATACAGAGTAAAGCTCCCTCTACACTGTCCCTCCATCAAACACTCCCAGGACAGGTACAGCATGGGGTTAGATACAGAGTAAAGCTCCCTCTACACTGTCCCCCATCAAACACTCCCAGGACAGGTACAGCATGGGGTTAGATACAGAGTAAAGCTCCCTCTACACTGTCCCCCATCAAACACTCCCAGGACAGGTACAGCACGGGGTTAGATACAGAGTAAAGCTCCCTCTACACTGTCCCCCATCAAACACTCCCAGGACAGGTACAGCATGGGGTTAGATACAGAGTAAAGCTCCCTCTACACTGTCCCCCATCAAACACTCCCAGGACAGGTACAGCACGGGGTTAGATACAGAGTAAAGCTCCCTCTACACTGTCCCCCATCAAACACTCCCAGGACAGGTACAACACGGGGTTAGATACAGAGTAAAGCTCCCTCTATATTGTCCCCATCAAACACTCCCAGGACAGGTACAGCACGGGGTTAGATACAGAGTAAAGCTCCATCTACACTGTCCCCCATCAAACACTCCCAGGACAGGTACAGCACAGGGTTCGATACAGAGTAAAGCTCCCTCTACACTGTCCCCCATCAAACACTCCCAGGACAGGTACAGTACGGGGTTAGGTACAGAGTAAAGCTCTCTCTACACTGTCCCCATCAAACACTCCCAGGACAGGTACAGCACAGGGTTAGATACAGAGTAAAGCTCCCTCTACATTGTCCCCATCAAACACTCCCAGGACAGGTACAGCACGGGGTTAGATACAGAGTAAAGCTCCCTCTACACTGTCCCCCCATCAAACACTCCCAGGACAGGTACAGCACGGGGTTAGATACAGAGTAAAGCTCCCTCTACACTGTCCCCATCAAACACTCTCAGGACAGGTACAGCATGGGGTTAGATACAGAGTAAAGCTCCCTCTACACTGTCCCCCCATCAAACACTCCCAGGACAGGTACAGCACGGGGTTAGATACAGAGTAAAGCTCCCTCTACACTGTCCCCCCATCAAACACTCCCAGGACAGGCACAGCACGGGGTTAGATACAGAGTAAAGCTCCCTCTACACTGTCCCCAATCAAACACTCCCAGGACAGGTACAGCACGGGGTTAGATACAGAGTAAAGCTCCCTCTACACTGTCCCCATCAAACACTCCCAGGACAGGTACAGCGCAGGGTTAGATACAGAGTAAAGCTCCCTCTACACTGTCCTCATCAAACACTCCCAGGACAGGTACAGCACGGGGTTAGATACAGAGTAAAGCTCCCTCTACAGTTCCCATCCATCACTTCATGGACAAACCAGGAGATATTAGTGGAACCCACAAACAATCAGTGTCAGGTTTGTTGCAAAAGCATGGAGAGGTTAGTCATGCAGCCCAACTTCTGTGCCCATCTTAATTTGGTTTATTTATTCAAACTGACATTGTTTGATTCCCTGCACAATATTTGTTCTGTCAGTGACGCCCCCTTAGCCCTGATTGTCGGAACTTGTTTCCTTGTCTAACGTGGCATCAGAATTGTGTCAAATGTGCAGCACAGAAGCAGGTATTTCACCCTTTATGATCCATGCTGGTATTTACGTCTCACACAATCTCCCATCTTAATTCATCCACTCACTCTACAAATTCCTTTTCCCTTCACTACCTTCCCCCAAATGCATCTCTCCCAGTGTTAGCGAGTTCCACATTCTCACCACTCTCGGGTAAAGAGGTTTTTCCTGAAGTCCTAATTTGATTGATTAATGTCTATCTGTTGTGTAGAATGACTGGGCGAATGTGGGCAGCTTAGGACTGCTGCCTCCCAGTGTCAGGGACCTGGGTTCGATTCCCGGCTTGATTCTGTGGGGACTCTGACTACACTTCCACAGCCTCGGCAAAGCAGCCAGCATAATCAAGAACCTCACACACTCTGGTCATTCTCTCTTCCACCTTCTTCCGGCGGGAAAAAGGTACAAAAGTCTGAGGTCATATAACCAACCGACTCAACAGCCTCTTCCCTGCTGTTGTCAGACTTTTGAATGGACCTACCTTGCATTAAGTTGATCTTTCTCTACACCCTGGCTATGATAGTAACACTACATTCTGCACTCTCTCGTTTCTTTCTCTATGAATGGTATGTTTTGTCTGTATAGTGCGCAAGAAACAATACTTTTCATTGTCTGTTAATACATGTGACAATAATAAATCAAATCAACTCAAAAGAAGAAACTGTTTCCACTGGCAGGAAGGTAGTTATGATGTGGGTGTGCCGGCGTTGGACTGGTGTAAACACAGTAAAAAGTCTGACAACACCAGGTTTTAGTCCAGCCTATTTATTTGATAATATACTCACAAGCTTTCGGGGTTAGTCCCTTCGCAGGTGAATGGAGAGTTCTGGCCTCAGACAGAGCATATAAAGCACAGACAGTAATCTCTAAACTGTCTGTGCTTTATATACTCTGTCTGAGGCCAGAACTCTCCATTCACCTGACGAAGGGACTAACCCCGAAAGCTTGTGAGGAAGGTAATTAACCAGAGAACAAAGATCATCGGCGCAACTCGTGGGCCGAAGGGCCTGTTTGTGCTGTAGTGTTCTATGTTCTAAAAAGAGGCAGGGTAAATGTGGTGATTTTTTTTCACACAGCAGGGTACGGTGATCCAGAATGCTCAGTTCAAGGGAGCAGTGGAAACAGATTCAATACTTTTGAAAGAGAACTGATAAATTCTTGAAAAGGAAAAACTTGCAGTGTGTTTAGGGAAGAGCAGGGGAGAGAGTGGGACTAACTGGATATCCAATTCAAAGCTTTGGCAAAGAGTCATCTGGACTCACATCTGTTGGAAGATGTTTTGAGAGACAGGATCCAGACGCATTTAGGGACAGTCAGGTTTGTGAATGGAAAATCGCGTCTCACAAATTTGATGGAGTTTTTTTGAAGGGGTAACCAAGAAGGTAGATGAGGGCAGTGCAGTTGATATTGTCTACATAGATTTTAGCAAGTCCTTTGACAATATACCACATGGTACGTTGTTGCACAAGGTTAAATCTCACAGGATCCAGGGTGAGTATATAAATGGATACAAAATTGGCTTCTTGACAGAAGCCAGAGGGTGTTTGTAGAGAATTGTTTTACAAACTGGAGGCCTGTGACCAGGGGTGTGCCCCAGGGATCAGTGCTGAGTCCACTGTTATTTGTCATTTATATTAATGATTTGGATGGGAATACAGGAGGCATGGTTACTAAGTTAGCAGATGACATTAAGATTGGTGGCATAGTGGACAGTGAAAAAAAAGTTATCTCCGATTACAATGGGATCTTATCAATTGGGCCAGTGGGCCAATTGGCAGATGGAGTTTAATTCAGACAAACGCGAGGTAATGCATTTTGGTAGATTGAACCAGGGCAGGACTTACTCAGTTAATGGTAGGGTGTTGGGGAGAGTTACAGAACAAAGAGATCTAGGGGTACATGTTCATAGCTCCTTGAAAGTAGAGTCACAGGTGGACAGAGTGATGAAGAAGGCATTCGGCAAGCTTGATTTCATTGGTCAGAACATTGAATACAGGAGATGGGATGTCTTGTTGAAGTTGTACAAGACATTGGTAAGGCCACACTTGTACTGCTGTCAATTCTGGTCACCCTATTATAGGAAGGATATTATTAGACTAGAAAGAGTGCAGAAAACATTTACTAGGATGCTACCGGGACTTGATGCATTAAGTTAGAAGGAGAAGCTGGATAGACTGGGACATTTTTCTCTGGAGCGTAGGAAGCTGAGGGGTGATCTTATAGAGGTCTATAAAATAATGAGGGGCATAGATCAGCTAGATAGTCAATATCTTTTCCCAAAGGTAGGGGAGTCTAAAACTAGAGGGCATAGGTTTAAGGTGACCTCATTATTAATTAAAAATCTGTCCGAGTCCTCCTCAAATTGACTCAATGTCCTGGCATCCACAGCACTCTGGGGTAGCGAATTCCACAGATTCACAACCCTTTGAGAAAAGTAGTTTCTCCTCATCTCTGTTTTAAATTTGCAAACCCTTATCCTAAAATTAAGACCTCTTGTTCCAGATTACCCCAGAAGAGGAAACATCCTCTCTAATTCTACTTTGTCAATCCCCTTTAGCATTTTGCACACCTCAATTAAATACCCCTTGTTACAATCATAGAATCCCTACAGTACAGAAGAAGGCCATTCAGCCCATCAATCCCACCCAGGCCCTTTTCCTGTGACCCCACAAATTTACCCTCCTAATTTACCCCTGACACTAGGGTCAACTTAGCAGGGCCAATCCACCTAACCCACACATCTATGGACTGTGGGAGGAAACCGGCGCACCCGGAGGAAACGCACGCAGACATGGGGAGAAAGTGGAAACTCCACACAGACAGTGACCCAAGCCGAGAATCGAACCTGGGTCCCTGGCGCTGTGAGACAGCGGTTGGACTTTAACCTGGTTTGCGAGATTTCTTGCTTTGTACAGGAGCAGCAACACTTCCTTACTTTTATACTCTATTCCTTCAGCACTAAATGCCGAAATTCCCTTTGCCTTCCTTATTACCTGCTGTAGCTGCATACTGGTCATGCATTGGAACACCCAGATCCCTCTGCACCGAAGCACTCCGAAGTGTCTCTCCATTTGGGTAATAAGTTGCCTTTCTATTTGACTAATTTGACATGACTTCACACTTATCCACATTAAATTTCATTCTGGCCCGCTCACCGAACCTATTTATATCCGTTTGTAAACTTCTTATTTCCTCATTACAACTTTCTATCCCACCTAATGTAGTGTTGTCTGCAAATCTGGCTACGGTTCATTCTATCCCTGTATCAGAGTCGCTGATATCGATTGAAAATATTTGGAAAGAGCGAAGGAGAATCGTGGGAAATAGCGAAGGAGTTAAAAGCTTTTGGTTCATGTTCCTTCTTGTGTAGGGGCTGGGGCATAATCAGAAGAACCTTCTGTGCCAGACAGCAAATGGTTTCAGCGTCATTTAATTTAACAATTACCAATTCCAGACGACCCGAGGAAGAGGAAGACTAGCGGGTGTTCTTCATCCGCCCAACCATTCTCCTTTCTTCGGATAGCTGCATTTAGGGGGAAAAAAAAAGAGAGAAGAGCGAATGAGAGAGGGGAAGGAATTATGTCTAAAATCGATTCCTCACTATCCACCCCCCCCCTCCCCACCCTACAATTATCACTAAGTATACATGATGTTCTACCGTCTTCATCCCACGCAAAAAGGCACCAGTAACCATTAGTCCATCAGAGATTTCATTAAGGAGCAGAGCCCAGGAGGAGCCAAATTGAGTTTGTATGGATCTCGTGAGCCTGCCCTCACAGTTATGCGGATAAACAGCGTGGTGTCTGCCGAGGCACGCACTCGCCGTTGCCAGGGAGACGGGATCGACAGCGAGTATGGGGTGGGGTGGGGTGGGGGATATGGGAGGAAAGGGCGCACACGCACACACACACACACACACACACACACACACACACACACACAAACACACACTAAACAGAAAGCCACCGGCCGCAACCTTCTAACGCAAAGATTAATAATAAAAAATAATAATAATAATCTCCTGACATTTTCTTTCTCTGTTTCACTGGAAGGACATGTGCTCAGTCTCAGGGTGACTCTCTCCGCACTGACTGGCAGTGTGCACTAAATCGGATTTCACTAAACCTGAAATGCTTGAATAATAGGAACTTGATTGGATTACTATGATAAATTCATGTCAGTCCTTAATCTTTTCAAATGTACCAGAGGATAGAATCCTTTTTATATTCGCTTTCTTTGTCTGTGCGCGTGTCACAGCCACTGGCAAGACTTTTACGTGGAAAATTTAATATTTAGCTTCACGACTGGGGAAGGGAATCTAACAGTGGCCAGTCACCCCTTCCCCGCTCCTCACCGCGCAGGGCATGGGGAGGAAGCCCCGACAGATATACTTTGTGCTTAGTGTCGGAAATAAACAATACTATCGCCCCGCGAACCCCCCTTCCCACTGCAGTTGGGTGCTCCTCCAGCGACAGGCGTTAGTGTGGCCCAGTGGGATCACTTTCTTGTCTCTCAGTCAGAAGATCATGTGTGGTCACCCCAGAGCACTGAGCATGCAAGCCACATGGACATGCTCAGTGCAGTAGTGAGGGAGTGCCGCACTGTCAGAGGGTCAGTGCTGAGGGAGTGCCGCACTGTCAGAGGGTCGGTGCTGAGAGAGTGCCGCACTGTCAGAGGGTTAGTGCTGAGGGAGTGCCGCACTGTCAGAGGGTCGGTGCTGAGGGAGTGCCGCACTCTCAGAGGGTCAGTGCTGAGGGAGTGCCGCACTGACAGAGGGTCAGTGCTGAGGGAGTGCAGCACTGTCAGAGGGTCAGTGCTGAGGGAGTGCCGCACTGTCAGAGGGTCAGTGCTGAGGGAGCGCCGCACTGTCAGAGGGTCAGTGCTGAGGGAGTGCCGCACTGTCAGAGGGTCAGTGCTGAGGGAGTGCCGCACTGTCAGAGGGTCGGTGCTGAGGGAGTGATGCACTGTCAGAGGGTCGGTGCTGAGGGAGTGACACACTGACAGAGGGTCAGTGCTGAGGGAGTGCCGCACTGTCAGAGGGTCAGTGCTGAGGGAGCGCCACACTCTCAGAGGGTCAGTGCTGAGGGAGTGCCACACTGTCAGAGGGTCAGTGCTGAGGGAGTGCCGCACTGTCAGAGGGTCAGTGCTGAGGGAGTGCCGCACTGTCAGAGGGTCAGTGCTGAGGGAGCGCCGCACTGTCAGAGGGTCAGTGCTGAGGGAGTGACGCACTGTCAGAGGGTCAGTGCTGAGGGAGTGACGCACTGTCAGAGGGTCAATACCGAGGGAGTGCAGCACTGTCAGAGGGTCAGTACTGAGGGAGTGCAGCACTGTCAGAAGTATTATCTTTTGGATGAAGTTTACCCAGTCTGTCAAATACAATGTTCAGGTGGTGAATGTTGAAAGGTCTTTATATGACCCTTGTCAGGCCTCATTTGGAGTACTGTGCGCAGTTCTGGTCGCCTCACTATAGGAAAGACGTAGAAGCTATTGAAAGGGTACAGAGGAGATTTACAAGGATGTTGCCTGGACTGGGAGGCATGCCTTATGAAGTTAGGTTGAGGGAGCTGGGACTGTTTTCCCTGGAGAGACGAAGGTTGAGAGGCGACCTGATAGAAGTTTATAAAATGTTGAGAGAAATAGATAGGGTGGATTCTCAGAGGCTATTTCCCCGGGTTGAAATGGTCACTACGAGAGGACACAGATTTAAGGTACAGGGAGGAAAGTACAGAAGTGATGTTAGGGGTAAGTTTTTCACTCAGAGGGTGGTGAGTGAATGGAATCAGCTGCCGTCAGTGGTGGTGGAGGCGAACTCGCTGGGGTCTTTTAAAAGACTTCTGGATGAGTATATGGGGTTTAATGAGATTGAGGGTTATAGATAGGTCTATAGATTGGTAGGTGTTGATGTGATCGGCGCAACTCGTGGGCCGAAGGGCCTGTTTGTGCTGTAGTGTTCTATGTTCTATGATTCTGTGGAAATATTCAGTGGACAATATCCTGCTTGCTGCTCAGTAAACCTCTCTCAACCAACATTACCAAAAGGTAACCTGATTAACGACTGATAGTTTGTGGGATGGTGACTGATTTGTCTGCCTCAGGACTAACAACAACTGCAATTCAGAAGTCACTCAGTGTCTGCAAAGCAGTTTGGCACAGCGACTGTGAAAGTGCTCGCATCAATCTGTTTCCTTTTGCTCTTTCTGGTATTTTATGTGAATACACTTCAAACATTAGGGGTGGAATTTTTCAGCAACACTTGCCCCAAAACTGGAAAATCCCACCCGAAGACAATGAACCTTAGCATGTCACTCACCTGATGAAGGAGCAGTGCTCCAAAAGCTCACGATTCCAAATAAACCTGTTGGACTTTAACCTGGTGTTGTGAGGATTCTCGCTGTGCTCATCCCAGTATAACTCCACATCTTGGTTTAACATCTCATCAGAAAGCTGACGCCTCTGACAGTGCAGCACTCCCTCAGTGCTGGCATTGGGAGTTGGATTTTGTGCTCAAACCCCTGGAATAGGGGATTTGAATATCCAATTTCTGACAAAGAGGTGAGTGTGTTACACACTGAGTCAGGGCTAACAGCATAGTGGATAAATTCCTGTTGGAAAAGGTGTGAGCCCTGAATCAGAATCAGATAGCAAGAGGTCACTTCTTGCTGGGGCCACTAAAACCTATTTTACTTCATTGGCTTTCCCATAGGGTCTGACGAAAGGTTTTATGAGTGAAGTTAGCTCGATATTGATTCTCATCAATACAATGGATTACTTTACAAAGATCAAATATGGGGGCTAGGGGAATGGGGGAGGGCAGAGGGGCAGAGAGTGGGGGGGGGGGGGTGGAGGGGTGCTTGGGGGTGGAGGGGCGGTGGGACAGAGAGGAATGGGGAGCTGGAGGGGAGCGGGGGTGGGGGTGGGGGTGGTGGAGTAGAGGGGGCGGAGGGGAGTGGGGGGGGCGCAGAAGGGAGCGTGGGGGGTGGTGGTGGTGGTGGTGGTGGTTGGGGGGGTAGTGACTCAAGGCCGGAATTGAACCCAGGTCCCTGGCACTGTGAAGCAGCAGTCCTAACCCCTGGGCTACCATGCCGTCCCAAATACAAAACAATTTCAACACGACATCTCATAGAATCAGAGAATCATTGAATAATAAAATCCTTCCTGTGCAGAAGGTCCATCAAGTCCACTTTCCCCATTATCCCCATAATCCTCAATACTTTAGACACTAACCCTCAGTGTTACTCTCTCCACTCTCCCCTTCCCCATTCTGATTTCTCCTTTCCTGGCTCACAGTTCTGCAGCCCTCTGACTCCTCACTCTGGTAAACGCAGGTCTACATTAATATCCGCGGGATAGAATGAGAGAATTTTACAGCCAACATCATTTGCATTTGGTAAAAGAGGACATTACGATAAGGTTGGTCAAAGGAGCAACTTAAAGGAGAAGACGGAGACGGAGAGGTGTGGGGAGCAATTTGAGTTCGGGGCCAGGCTGCCGACGGTGGGGTGAACATCAGGAATGCACAAGAGATCACAACTGGAGGAGGGTGGATGTCTTGGAGGGTTGTCAGGCTGGAAGAGATTATGGAGATTAGGAAGGATGAGGGCGTGGAAGGATTAGAATGTGTCCCAAATTCCAACCTCTGCAGACAGGGAGAACAACAACTCTGTCAATCCCGACAGAAGTTTTTCAGCTGTTTCAATGAGATTACTGCTCATTCTTCTAAATTCTAGTCAGCTTTGATAAGTTCTAGTCAAAATCTCCTCACAGGACAACCCTTGCCTGTCAAAAATCAATCCAGTGAACCTTTGCCGCCCAAACTCTGAGGCTGGCAGGCAAAGAAACCAAAACTACACTTACAATATCAGGTCTTCTCAACCAGTAACCAGTGTTCCTCCAGAGGACCTGGAGGAAAGCCACACAGACACAGGAAGAACTGCAAACTCCACAGTGACAGTGACCCAAGCTGGGAATCGAACCCGGATCCCTGGCGCTATGAGGCAGCAGTGCTAACCACTGTGCCACCATGCTGCCCACTACTGTGAAGCAGCTTGGGCCATACTCACTGTGTTAAAGGTTCCATGTAATTTGCCAGGATGTTCTGAAGTCATAAAAGGAGTCATACAAAAACAAGTGTTTTTAATCTTCATTTTTACCCTTTTTCCTCTCCTGCCAGGCGCCCTCCCTCTACTCCAGTGTACATCCCATCAGGGTGTTCTATGTGAAGTGGACAGTACAAACATAATGTGTTCTAGGGTCTTGTGTTGAGTGATGGGTGTATAAAACTTCCATCTTGCCCTGTCAACAAGGGCTGTCCTTGGGTTGGACGATCTGAACCCGGGCCCTGCAGCTGCCAACCCGCGGGAAACGTACATCTCTTTGAGGCTCAGGTCTTTGAACTGCCTTTGGCGAGGCACCAGTAGCCTCTTGGAGACATCCACTGTCTCCCGTGTCCAGATCTGGCCAAAACCAGCAAACAAAGGCCCCCAGTTACAGGGGAACCCCGACAGTTAAAGAATTTATAAATTGTGGAGAAGAGATCAAGAGATCATGTGTTCAAGGAACATGGCCCAGGACAGTACCCCAGTGTGTATAGCAGAGGAACATTTCAACACAGTCCCTGCCATTTATGGCCTTCCTCCCACACCTTAAGAATTGGCATCCCCAACCAAGGGGGGAAAGAGAGTCACGTCCCAATGGATAAATGAGGGATGGTGGGAGAAAGGGTATTGTGCAGTTCAGGTTATGCGCAGACAAAGGGGCAGCTGTCTCTTTAAGTGGTCGATGCTGGCCTGCTTAAAGCAGAAAGAAAATTTGCCCCCAAATTCGATTAGTATCCCACAGCTCGCCACGAACCCGCCCATCTAATGTGTACAGACACCACCTGTGTCAGATCTGTGCCCGGCCCATTCATCAAGCCTTAGCCAATTAGCACAGGCCTAATGGCCTGAACCATTTGCAGCTGGTTTTAGCGGCGAGGGGAGAGGGGGTTGCTGGTAGTTGGGGCGAGGACACTGATTGATGGAGGAGCCTGCACAAAACAGCAAATGAAATAACAGAAAGACAATAGCAAAAAGGCAGGGGCTGCCTGGTGACGCTGGGTGAGAGAGAGAGAGAGGGGCTGGGACAGAGGAAGTGTTCACAGGGGGTTTGTCCATGTCACTTCAGGCAGACCTCATCTGTCATGTGCCCCAGTCCAAATCTTATTAAGCAGAATGTGACCAGGCTCCCTTATTGTTACTGAACCAATTTGTCCTTGTAAGTAAACACTGGGGTGATGTGATGTTTCTGTCCCAACTCCTCACTGCCATTTAGCTCAGAATTTGAATGACTGAAATTGAAGAGAACAGATGGATTGAAACTTCCTTTCTACATTGAATTACGCAGCAAGAAAGAGACCATTCAGTCCAATAGATTCATGCCAGGGTTTAACCTCCACACATGTCCACCCCTTTCATCAAATTCTATCCTCTCCCACGTGTTTAATCAGCTTCCTTCCTGAGGCGCATTGGCCACGCTAAATTGCCCCTTAATGTCCTGGGATGCGTAGGTTAGAGAGATTAGTGGGGTAAATGTGTGGGATTACGGGGATAGGCCCGAGTGGAATTGTTTTTCGGTACAGAGTTGATGGGCCAAATGGCCTCTTTCTGCATTGTAGGGGCTTTATTATTCCTTCCCCCTTCCAGGTGTCTACACCATTCACCTTAACCACTCCCCAAGGGAGCAAGTTTCACATTCTCTGAAATGTTGAATTTATTGGTGACTCAGGTTGAGTGCGGAGGTGAGAGAGGCTGTGTTGTCTTTACAGCAGAGAAGCAGAAGGGGATGCTCAGTGGAGTTTATCAACAGGTGGAGGAGTTTTTGCTGGAACGCACAGGGTGACGATGTTGGTTAGTGGCAGCAACATTTTATTTTCATAAATGACCTGGATGAGGAAGTGGAGGGATGGGTTAGCAAGTTCGCTGATGACACGAAGGTCGGTGGTGTTGTGGATGGTCTGGAAGGATGTCAAAAGTTGCAGCAGGACATAGATAGGATGCAGGAATGGGCGGAGAAGTGGCAGATGGACTTCAACGCGGATAAATGTGTAGTCGTCCATTTCGGCAGAACCAACGGGATGAACGAGTACAATATCAAGGGCAGGAGTCTTAGTAGCGTTGAAGAGCAGAAGAATCTCGGGGTCCGGGTCCACAGGACTCTTAAATCGGCCTCGCAGGTGGAGGAGGTGGTCAAGAAGGCGTATGGTGTACTGGCCTTCATTAATCGAGGAATTGAGTTTAGGAGTCGGGAGGTAATGCTGCAACTTTACAGGACCCTTGTCAGGCCTCATTTGGAGTACTGTGCGCAGTTCTGGTCGCCTCACTATAGGAAAGACGTAGAAGCTATTGAAAGGGTGCAGAGGAGATTTACAAGGATGTTGCCTGGACTGGGAGGCATGCCTTATGAAGATAGGTTGAGGGAGCTGGGTCTCTTTTCCCTAGAGAGGCGAAGGTTGAGAGGCGACCTGATAGAGGTTTATAAAATGTTGAGAGGAATAGATAGGGTGGACTCTCAGAGGCTATTTCCCCAGGTTGAAATGGTCGCTACGAGAGGACACAGATTTAAGGTGCGGGGAGGGAAGTACAGAGGTGATGTTAGGGGTAAGTTTTTCACTCAGAGGGTGGTGAGTGAATGGAATCGGCTGCCGTCATCGGTGGTGGAGGCGAACTCACTGGGGTCTTTTAAAAGACTTCTGGATGAGTATATGGGGTTTAATGGGATTGGGGGTTATAGATAGGTCTATAGATTGGTGGGGTTGATGTGATCGGCGCAACTCGTGGGCCAAAGGGCCTGTTTGTGCTGTAGTGTTCGATGTTCTATGTTCTAACATGGATAGGGTCCAGATTTGGACTGCTGCACAAATAGAAACAATTGCTGAGAACCTCTCACCATGCCCGGAGTTGGGATTCTCCAGTCCCGCTGCGGTGAATGGAGTTTTGGCTGAGGGCTAAATTCTCCGTTCTCAGTGAGCGGGAAGGGACAAGGTTGGAGAATCCTATCTGTCCAGACCTACCCTATCAAATAATGTGGGTCAACACTGGACTGCAGCGATTCAAGGCGGCAGCTCACCACCACCTTTCTCAAGGGGCAACGAGGAATGGGCAATAAATGCTGGCCTAGCCAGCGACGCCCATGTCCCACAAATGAATATAAAAAGACCTCTTCATCATACTGAAAGCCTCTGTACTCAGCTTCTATAGTTTCCAAAGGTGATAACTCCACCGAGGTCTGGTTCCAAAGGGGGCAGGTCATGTTCATGTTGTGGGTGTGCCGGCGTTGGACTGGCATAAACACGGTAAAAAGTCTGACAACACCAGGTTTTAGTCTAACCGATTTATTTGATAATAGACTCACAAGCTTTCGGGGTTTGCCCCTTCGTCAGGTGAATGGAGAGTTCTGGCCTCAGACAGAGCATATAAAGCACAGACAGTTTAGAGATTACTGATTAGAATGCGAATCCTTCTAATTCGTTGTTCAAGTCCAGAAGTGGCTGACAATGTGAGTGGAAGGAGCACTGATCACAGGTTACAGAGATGTGTATTGTCTCCAGACAGTACAGTGAGTGAGGTTTTGCAAACCCAGGCAAGTCACGGGGGTTACAGATAGTGCGACACGGGCATTCAGCCTCTGACCTTCGGGTAAGCATTCTCCAAGGCGGCCTTCACGACACACGACAGTGCAGAGTCGCTGGACAGAGACTGATAGCCAAGTTCCGCACACATGAGGACGGCCTCAACAGGGATCTTGGGTTCATGTCGCACTATTCTCCAGTGTTTTGAAGAATGAGAGGCGATCTCATTGAAAGCTACAACAGACAGGGGGAAATGCGGTTAAGACGTTTCCCCTGGTTGGGGATTCTAGATGTGGAGAACACTGCTCGACAATCACCAGGCAAGACTGTTCTCTTCCTGTCGGGGAACACTTCAGTGGTCACGGGCATTCGGCCTCTGATGTTTGGTTAAGTGTTCTCCAAGGCGGCCTTCACGACAAACGACAGCGCCGAGTCGCTGAGCAGAAACTGATGACCAAGTTCCGCACACATGAGAACGGCCTCAACCGGGATCTTGGGTTCATGTCGCACTATCTGTAACCCCCGTGACTTGCCTGGGTTTGCAAAATCTCACTTACTGTCCCGTCTGGAGACAATACACATCTCTTTAAACTGTGCTTAACGCTATCTCCACTCACTGCACATTGTCTGCACTTTTAAGAACTGATTAGCTGTAAAGACTCGCAGTCTAATCAGTTTTCTGTAAACTGTGTGTGCCTTTATATGCTCTATTTGAGACCAGAACTCTCCATTCACCTGACGAAGGGGCAAACCCCAAAAACTTGTGGGTTTACTATCAAATAAACTTGTTGGACTTTAACCTGGTGTTTGTGAGACTTCTTACTGGGGATTCTAGAACCAGGGGCACAATTTCAAAATAAGGGGATAGCCACTCAGGGATCAAGATAAACAGAAATTTTATAGAGAGTGGTGAAACATTGGAATTCTCTGCCCCAGAGGTGTGGAAGCTCGGACATGGAGCATGTCTGAAGCAGAGATTGATAGATCTCTGATTAACATAAAGGATTGCGGGGATTGTGAGGGTAAAAGGCTCTGAAGTGGCCAATCAGCCTTTAGTGGTATTAAATGGCAGATCAGGTTTAACGGGCTGAATGGCCTTTTCTGTGTTCCAAAACAAATAAATACTTGTCTTTCTTTTTTAAGTTATGCTTCAGGGCGATTTGAAAATTAAAGTTTAAATTTTATTAGTGTCACAAGTAGGCTTACATTAACACTGCAATGAAGTTACTCTGAAAATCTCTAGTCGCCACACTCCGGTGCCTGTTCGGGTATACTGAGGGAGAATTTAGCATGGGCAATGCACCTAACCAGCACGTCTTTCGGACTGTGGGAGGAAACTGGAGCGCCCGGAGGAAACCCACGCAGACACTGGTAGAATGTGTAAACTCCACACAGACAGTGACCCAAGCTGGGAATTGAACCCGGGTCCCTGGTGCTGTGAGGCAGGGGCGCTAACCACTGTGCCACCTGTTAACATTGCTGTGACAGTGGCCCTGGTATGATGTGATTTGCACTCATTCTGATAAGAGTGCGGGGCCTGCAGTGCTAATGATGATGTGAGCAGGGAGAAAGCTGCAGCCTCAGTGCAGTTCACAGCGCTGGCAGCAGGAGCTGGGAGGCCTGTGAGACTGTCTAGTGGCCCTGCTTGCTGATAGCCCTCAGTCACGCAGCATAGAATACACTTCCATCATGTGTGGGCTAATGGGCGCCGGGGGAGTGTTGCCAAACAGCATTCACTGACGGATCGCTTAGCTCTTGTTTCTAATATAGCTGTCGTTCAGGTTCTGCTTCTCTTTCTACCCCCCCCACCCCCCAAAGCCCACCTCGCATCTCCACAGCCTTTCGGAGGCAGTTAACCCGGGGCTGTCTCGTTGAAGGGGTTATGGCAGATTTCGCAATCTCAACTTATTTTGTTACATTACCTTTTCCAAACAGGATACATCTGATCAGCCCCGGCATTCACAATAATTTATTTGTATTCTCTGCGTGCTCCCTACCATACTCACCTGCTCTCTCCCAAGATCACCTTCACTCCCTCACTCTGCTGTGCGCTCTCGCTCCCCCTCTGCTGCACACATTTCCATTCTCTCGTCCTCTGATATTCGCTTGCGCTCTTGCACTCCTGTGTTTGTGCTCTCCCTCTCCCAGGATCAAGTACCCCTCGTGCACTGGACTTTGTCCATCTTCTCCTGCACTGCTCTCTTCCCGTGCTCACAAATGGGAATTGCCACAGTCGCTCTCACAAGAATGAGAATTTCAAAATCGTTAAATGAGCATTGGGTGAACAGGTCTTGCTGCAAGTTAGGACAGCGAGTTTTGAATGAGCTCAAGCTTACACAGAGCAGAATGTTGAAGGGCAGCCTGGAGTGCATTGAAACAGTTGATTCTGGAGGCAATACAAGTTAGGATGAGGGTTGCAGCAGATGAGTGAGCAGAGACGAAATACGGAGATACTGTGCAAGTGAAAATCAGCTGTTTTGTGATAGAGGGGATTTGCGGTCAGAAGCACAAATGTTAGGAGACCTTTCAGGCGTCAATATTACAGACAGCCAGAGAAGGAGAGCAAGTACTGTGTGCAGTTTTGGGCGCCGCACCTGTGCAAAGATATTTTGGCCTTGGAGGGAGTGCAGAGGAGGTTTACTAGGCTGATACCGGAGTTGAGGGGGTTGAACTATGAGGAGAGGCTGAATAAACTGGGCTTGTACTCGTTAGAGTTTAGAAGAATGAGGGGAGATCGCATTGAGATGTATATGATGATGAATGGAATGGATAGGATAGAGGTGGAGAGACTCTTCCCGCTCAAAAAAGACAGTAGGACTAGGGGGCACAGCCTCAAGATAAAAGGGGGGGCGGTTTAGAACGGAGTTGAGGACGAACTTCTTCACTCAAAGGGTGGTGAATCTCTGGAATTCTCTGCCCGTTGAAGTGGTGGAGGCTGCCTCGCTAAATATTTTTAAGACACAGGTTGATGGGTTTTTGATAAGAGAAGGGATTAAGGGTTATGGGGAGAGGGCGGGAAGGTGGAACTGAGCCACGACAGATCAGCCATGATCTTATTGAATGGCGGGGCAGGCTCGAAGGGCTAGATGGCCTACTCCTGCTCCTATTTCTTACGTTCTTATGTTCTTAAGAGCGAGAGAGAAAGTGCAGGAGAGCAAGCAAGACAGCAGGAATGAGAACTAATGAGTACAGGATTCAGAGAGTGAGCAAGAAAGAGACCGAGATTGAGAGTGCGAGAGAGCAAGAGAAACAGAAAATGAAAAAGTGAGAGATAGAGAGAGAGCGAAAGGGGGCGGGCGCGAGGTAGAGTGGGTGTGAGGAGGATGCGAGGAGGGACGGGGGTGAGGCGGGGTGGGTGCGAGGAGGGGCGGGCATGAGGAGGGGCATGGCAAGGTGGGGCGGACACGAGGAGGGGCGGGCATGAGGTGAAGCGAGGCAAGGTGGGCTGGGTGAGGCAGGGCGGGGCGAGGCAGGGCAAGTGCGAGGCGGGCGTGAGGTGGGGCGGACGTGAAGCTGGGTGGGCGAGTATCAAGCCAGGATGGACAAGAAAACAGTCTGTCTGCTTATCCAGTTAGAAAGGAATTACCTCAGAGCATCTTTATCATCAAATAGAATCTGCCCTAGGATCTCAGCTCAAAACTTTATGAAGCTTTATATGCCCCACTCAAGCTTAAAGCAAACTTTAACAGAACAGCACATTATAAATATTACTAAATTATTATTTCAAATGTGCCAGCCTGAGGGTTCTGCTTCAAATAGGAAATACCTTTCTTCTTTCCTCTAAATGGATCTGCTGTCTAACTGAATTACTCTGAAACAACTTGTTCTATCTTCATCAGAACTGAGATAAAGAGTGGGCCATTTGGTCATTCTTTCCGATCCTGCAGCTCAGGCAAAGCCACACCCATCATCGCTCATTCATAAAGTTATTGGAGAGGTTCTCCTCTCAGCAAAGCCCCACTCCTCCCTTCAGTGTCAGAATTCTTCAATACTGTCCAGTGTCCCCCATCAATAACTCCCAGAACAGGGGTTAGATACAGAGTAAAGCTCCCTCTACACTGTCCCCATCAAACACTCCCAGGACAGGTACAGCATGGGGTTAGATACAGAGTAAAGCTCCCTCTACATTGTCCCCCATCAAACACTCCCAGGACAGGTACAGCACAGGGTTAGATACGGAGTAAAGCTCCATCTACACTGTCCCCATCAAACACTCCCAGGACAGGTACAGCACGGGGTTAGATACAGAGTAAAGCTCCCTCTACACTGTCCCCATCAAACACTCCCAGGACAGGTACAGCACGGGGTTAGATACAGAGTAAAGCTCCCTCTACACTGTCCCCCATCAAACACTCCCAGGACAGGTACAGCACGGGGTTAGATACAGAGTAAAGCTCCCTCTACACTGTCCCCCATCAAACACTCCCAGGACAGGTACAGCACAGGGTTAGATACAGAGTAAAGCTCCATCTACACTGTCCCCATCAAACACTCCCAGGACAGGTACAGCACGGGGTTAGATACAGAGTAAAGCTCCCTCTACACTGTCCCATCAAACACTCCCAGGACAGGTACAGCACGGGGTTAGATACAGAGTAAAGCTCCCTCTACACTGTCCCCATCAAACACTCCCAGGACAGGTACAGCACAGGGTTAGATACAGAGTAAAGCTCCCTCTACACTGTCCCCCATCAAACACTCCCAGGACAGGTACAGCACAGGGTTAGATACAGAGTAAAGCTCCCTCTACACTGTCCCCCATCAAACACTCCCAGGACAGGTACAGCACAGGGTTAGATACAGAGTAAAGCTCCCTCTACACTGTCCCCCAACAAACACTCCAAGGACAGGTACAGCACAGGGTTAGATACAGAGTAAAGCTCCCTCTACACTGTCCCCCATCAAACACTCCCAGGACAGGTACAGCACAGGGTTAGATACAGAGTAAAGCTCCATCTACACTGTCCCCATCAAACACTCCCAGGACAGGTACAGCACGGGGTTAGATACAGAGTAAAGCTCCCTCTACACTATCCCCCATCAAACACTCCCAGGACAGGTACAGCACAGGGTTAGATACAGAGTAAAGCTCCCTCTACACTGTCCCCCATCAAACACTCCCAGGACAGTTATAGCACAGGGTTAGATACAGAGTAAAGCTCCCTCTACACTGTCCCCCCATCAAACACTCCCAGGACAGGTACAGCACAGGGTTAGATACAGAGTAAAGCTGCTTCTACACTCCCATCAGACTGCTTTCTGGCACAAGGTTGGAAAAGGAGTGGGGGTTTTTTTCCAGCTGGTTTATGAGTTCTCAGAACCAGAATTGCAACTAAGTGCCAAACCAGAGTCAACCTTCTGATGTTGCACTGAGCAATCTTGGGAACAGGACTGACACTTGTCAAACTCACATCATTCCAAAGCTTTACCCCCAGCAGACAGAAAAGTTCCTGACTCTTCTGCCCAAGCTAGATCTGAACCCAGTTACTCCTCAAAACCAGAGACACCAAGCTGAACATTGTGGCTTTCTGCTTTGCACCAATCCCCACCAAACCATGCACTCACAATTCAGAATAGTTATACAGGAAATGACTGGAGGAGAAACTCACAAGACTGGTTTGGTCAAACATATGTGGGGATTTCAGGACAGTAACTAGGGAGAAGCACAGTAAGAAATTTCACAATGCCAGGTTGAAGTCCAACAGCTTTATTTGGAATCAGGAGCTGTCGGACCGCTGCTCCTTCATCAGGTGAGTGTCCCACCATTTGGCCTGGGCTTGCAAAATCCTACTAGCTGTTCTGGCTTGAAGCAACTCACACCTCTCGTGATTACCTCCCATTGTCTGTAGCTATAAAGACTCGATTACCTATAAAGTCTTGCATTCCAACCATTATTTTGCAATTGTGTCTCTGTCTATGTATGCCGTGTTTGTGCACCCAGCTCTCCGGTCACCTGATGAAGGGGCAGTGCTCCAAAAGTTCGTGATTCCAAATAAACCTGTTGGACTTTAACCTGGTGTTGTGAAACTTCTTATGGAGTTGTGATCTGTACGTCAGGGTGGTGGAAGCAGCACATTCCATTGTAACTTTCAAAAGCGAGCTTGATATAAATTAGGAGGAGGAGGAGGAGGAGGAGGAGGATAGAATATAGAACAGTACAGCATAGTACAGGCCCTTCGGCCCTCAATGTTGTGCCGAGCTATGTCCAATCCCAAGATGAAGCTAGCCCCTCTCAATCATTCTGAGGATATTTTTTTTTCTACATTACAGCACAAACAGGCCCTTCGGCCCTCGAGTTGCACCGATCACATCAACCCCACCAATCTATAGACCTATCTATAACCCCCAATCCCATTAAACCCCATATACTCATCCAGAAGTCTTTTAAAAGACCCCAGCGAGTTCGCCTCCACCACCGAGACAATGGGGAAGGAGGGGGACTGAGACTAATTGGATAGCACTTTCAAAAGCCAACATAGGCACAGCTGCCCTTTTTCTGAAGATGTATGCAGTTTCCCTCACTGTGGGCACAGAAAGCTGGAGTGAGGAACGGAACTCGCTCCATAGATGCTGTTCTTTTGGCACAGGCTCAATGGTTGACTTGCAGTTGGTGCCTGTGCAAAATAGGGGTCCTGCACACCCACAACCCGCGATACCCCTTTTTGGATCGTTTTGTACGTGCCTGCTGCTACTGTTGCGATGGCGGTCTCCTGGCCGATGATGTGTTCTTTCAGTCTCTGCTCCAGTGGAAATCGCCTACGTGCCTCAGCCTCTTGCTTCCTCTGCTGTTCCTGGAACTGTGAGTGAGAGACACACAAACACACTGGTCAATGGGTTAACCTCTCCATGTCATATCTTAATACATTGCTGCATACAAGCCTACAAACATTCCTCATCTCCCTGACACCTTTGGTGTAACTCAGTGACTTGCTGAATCACTTCAGAAGGCTTTAGAATTATGAAGTGGGTTGATGTTGGGAATATATTTTCATTTGTGAGGGAAGAGTAAAATTTAAGGCCACAAATAACCAAAAGGCACCAGTACATCCATTAACTGAGCCCAGTGGCACAGTGGTTAGCACTGCCGCCTCACAGCACCAGGGAAGTAGGTTCGCTTCCCAGTTCAGGTCATTGCCTGGATGGAGTCTGCACATTCTCCCCATGTTTGTGTGGGTTTCCTCCAGGTGCTCCGGTTTACTCCCACAGTCCAAAAGACGTGCCGGTTAGGGTGCACTGACCATGCTAAATTCTCCCTCAGTGTAACCCGAACAGGCACTGGAGTGTGGCGACTAGGGGATTTTCACAGTAACTTCACTGCAGTGTTGACATAAGCTGGGCTTGTGACACTGAAAAATAAACTTTACTTTGTGAAACTCAGGGAAAACCTCTGCCCAGAGGAACCTCTCACAGTGGAGGTTCTTCCCTGCTAACTTTCTGAATGAGGTGTTAAACCCAAGCTCCAGTCTGCCCTCACAGGTGAGCGTAAAGGATGACGCAACACTATTTTGAAGAGTGGGGGTGTTGTCCCCCCATCACTGGCTTTTCCTGTGCTGCAGAACGATATGAAACTTGCAGATTTATTGATTTCACTTTTACAGGTTTGGGTGTCAGATGCCTCAAACTGAGTGAAATGCCCTCACCCTTGCTTGTTAATTCTCTCCCAAAGTGTCTGAATGAGAGTGATTGAGTGGATCAGAGTGAGTGTGGGTCAGCGTCTGTGACTGTGTGTGTGTGTGTGTGTGTGTGTGTGTGTGTGTGTGTGGTGTGTGTGTGTGTGTTTGTGTGTATAGAATACCCAGAATGCAGAAAGAGGCCATTTGGCTCATCAAGTCTGCACTGACTCTCCAACAGAGCATATCCTCATAACCCCACATATTTACCTCGCTAATTCCCCTAACCTCTCCATCTTGGGGCACTAGTTAGCACGGCCAATCCACCTAATCCGCACATCCTTGGAGTATGGGAGGAAACCCACACTGACACAGGGAGAATGTGAAAACTTCACACAGACAGTGACCCAAGGCCAGAATTGAACCCGGGTCCCTGGTGTCTGGGGCAGCAGCGCCATCCCTGGGAGTGAAAGCGTGAGTGAGTGAATGAGAGTATGTGTGTGTATGTGTGAGTGAGTGAGTGAAAATTCCAGCACAGCTGTAATACATCACTGGGCAGAGTAGTCTGTTGAGTCTGACTGTGATAAAAAGGCACTTCTTTTCATTCTTTCATGGGATGTGGGCATTGCTGGCTGGGTCAGCATTTGATGCCCGTCCCTAATTACCCTTCAATGGAGTGACTCACTTGGCCATTTCAGTTGAGAATCAACCACATTGCTGTGACTCTGGAGTCACACGTAGGCCAGATCGGGTAAGGACGGCAGATTTCCTTCCCTAATGGACATGAGTGAACCAGATGTGTTTTTCCGACAACTGATCATAGTTACATGGTCACTTTTACTGAGACTAGCTTTACAATCCAGATTTATTAACTGAATTTAAATTTCATCAGTTACATAAGAACATAAGAAATAGGAGCAGGAGTAGGCCATCTAGCCCTTCGAGCCTGCCCCGCCATTCAATAAGATCATGGCTGATCTGAAGTGGATCAGTTACGCTTTCCCGCTTTTTCCCCATAACCCTCAATTCCCCTGTCTATCGGAAATCTATCTACCCGGGACTTAAATATATTCAACGAGGTAGCCTCCACCACTTCAACGGGCAGAGAATTCCAGGGATTCACCACCCTTTGAATAAAGAAGTTCCTCCTCAACTCTGATCTAAACTGCGCCCCCCATCCCTTTATTTTGAGGCTGTGCCCTCTAGTTCTGGTTTCCTTTCTAAGCGGAAAGAATCTCTCTACCTCTACCCTTCATTATCTTGTAAGTCTCTATAAGATCCCCCCCTTCAGCCTTCTAAACTCCAACGAGTACAGACCCAGTCTATTTAATCTCTCCTCATAAGCCAACCCCCTCATCTCCGATATCAGCCTGCTGAACCCTCTTGCTGCCGTGGTGGGATTTAAATGTATGTTCCCAGAGCAAAAGCCTGCGCCTTGGGACTCCTAATGCAGTGATATTCTCACTACCCGACCATAAACCACACTTGGGTCAGATACCAGGTGATGGTCAGTGTCAGTCGGCCTGATTTCCTATCAGGGAGTTGGCACCTTGGAGGGCAGAGAGGAGAGCAGAAATTTAGAATTGTACAGAAAATAACTACACTTATTTTTATGGATTTTCAAGGTGAAGAATAAAACTGCCTTATTTATTTCATATTCTCTGATTAAATTATTCAAACTACCTCCAGCTTTACAACTCAATTTTTTTGAAAGTTTTTGAATATGTATTAAAAGCAGCAAAGCTGTCTGTTAAATATTTGAACACTTAATCTATTTGTTATTTAGTGTTGCACATTAAGGGATAACTGTGTGTCTGTGAGCACTATGGAGGTCAGATGCAAAGATGTGAATACCAAACATTAGGCAAATTAAAGAGCTGTGCTTTGATCTGTATTTTTATATAGACATAGATATTTGTGTATTGTGAGAGGTGTTTGAATGATACATCTTCCCCTGGAAGGACCTGAATCTTTAGCTTGGCTGAGGTTCAGCAAAAGCTTTGTTGTGAGTGTTCCTTGCACAGGGGAGCTGTCACACAGTTATTGCCCCATCTGAAACCCTGCGAATGATGGATTCCATCAGTTTATCCAGTGTTTGTTTTGCGACTTCATCCATTTTTTTTATATAAGAAATTTCATTTTGGGCAATTTATCATCAGTCACTTCCTAAAGCATAACGAGAAAACTGCTACAGAATGATGAGACTGTGTGCGTGTGCGTGTGTGTATATTTGAGAGTGTGAGAATGTGTGTGTGTGCACGTGTGCATAAGAACATAAGAACATAAAAAATAGGAGCAGGAGTAGGCCATCTAGCCCTTCGAGCCTGCCCCGCCATTCAATAAGGTCATGGCGGATCTGTCGCTGCTCAGTTCCACTTTCCCGCTTTCTCCCCATAAACCATGAGTGCGTGTGCGTGTGTACAAGAGAGTGTGTGACAGAGTGTCCGAGCGTGCGTGTCGGTGCGAGAGACAGGGTGCGAGACAGTGAGTGCGAGAGACAGGGTGCGAGAGAGTGCGTGAGAGTGTGTGTGTGTGTTGGTGCGAGAGAGTGCGTCTGAGAGTGTGTGTCTGAGTGTGTGAGAGAATTTCACTGTGTGGAAGTAATGCAAACTTTTACAGCTACCCAAGTGGGCAGATGGGTTGAACATTTTATCCAAAAGACAGCGCCTCTAACACTGCAGCACTTCCTCAGTATTACATTGGAGTGTCGGCCTTGATTTATCTGGGCCTAAACCCTGAAAGAGGACTTGAAATCAGAAACTTGAGACTCAGGGGTGAGAGTGCTAGACAATGAACTATAGCTCAGAGTAGCTAGCCGCAGTACCCATGGATAAGAACTGTAATTGGCCAAAATCTATACTCCTCATTGTTCCCCAGTGATCTCTCATGTGCCCTGATTCAATTTAAGAGTCTGTGCATGAGGAAAACAAGGGTTCATTAATGACGAACTCCCCATTTAACACCCCCAGGACAGGTACAGCACAGGGTCAGATACAGAGTAAAGCTCCCTCTACACTGTCCCCATCAAACACTCCCAGGACAGGTACAACACGGGGTTAGATACGGAGTAAAGCTCCCTCTACACTGTCCCCATCAAACACACCCAGGACAGTACAACACGGGGTTAGATACAGAGTAAAGCTCCCTCTACACTGTCCCCCATCAAACATTCCCTGGACAGGTACAGCACGGGGTTAGATACAGGGTAAAGCTCCCTCTACACTGTCCCCCATCAAACGCTCCCAGGACAGGTACAGCACGGGGTTAGATACAGAGTAAAGCATCCTCTACACTGTCCCCATCAAACACTCCCAGGACAGGTACAGCACGGGGTTAGATACAGAGTAAAGCATCCTCTACACTGTCCCCATCAAACGCTCCCAGGACAGGTACAGCACGGGGTTAGATACAGAGTAAAGCTCCCTCTACACTGTCCCCATCAAACGCTCCCAGGACAGGTACAGCACGGGGTTAGATACAGAGTAAAGCATCCTCTACACTGTCCCCATCAAACGCTCCCAGGACAGGTACAGCACGGGGTTAGATACAGAGTAAAGCTCCCTCTACACTGTCCCCATCAAACACTCCCAGGACAGGTACAGCACGGGGTTAGATATAGAGTAAAGCTCCCTCTACACTGTCCCCATCAAACACTCCCAGGACAGGTACAGCACGGGGTTAGATACAGAGTAAAGCATCCTCTACACTGTCCCCATCAAACGCTCCCAGGACAGGTACAGCACGGGGTTAGATACAGAGTAAAGCTCCCTCTACACTGTCCCCCATCAAACACTCCCAGTACAGGTACAGCACGGGGTTAGATACAGAGTAAAGCTCCCTCTACACTGTCCCCCATCAAACACTCCCTGGACAGGTACAACACAGGCTTAGACACAGAGTAAAGCTCCCTCTACATTGTCCCCCCATCAAACACTCCCTGGATAGGGAGTGCACCATGAGATAAGGCTTTGTTTTATCTGTAGATTATGGTCTTTGGGGACTTGTAGCAAAGTTTAAATCCAAACTGTTTTCACCTGTAGCTGTTTAGACTGCTGTTATTCACAGATGCTCTGACCTGGGATAAATTAATCCAACACCGACAAATGTTCTTTCCCTAAACAGCCAGAATATTAATGGGCACAGTGACAATCAGGAGGCAGCAGCAGCAGCCCAGGGGCAATGGTATCCTCACTCAATGCTGCAGCTTCTACCAGCAGAATTATTCAGATCACCCAATCACAGAATTTCTACAGCGCAGAATGAGGCCATTTAGCCCATTGAGTCTGCACCAACAGCAATCCCACTCAGGCCCTATCCCTGCAACACCACACACTTAGCCTGTTAATCTCCCTGACACTAAGGGGCAATTTAGCATGGCTAATCTACCTAACCTGCACAATGGGGCGGTACGGTGGCACAGTGGTTAGCCCTGCTGCCTCACAGCGCCAGGGACCCGGGTTCGATTCCCGGCTTGGGTCACTGTCTGTGCGAAGTTTACACATTCCCATTGTGTCTGCTTGGATTTCCTCCCACAGTCCAAAGATGTGCCAGGTTAGGTGCATCGGCCATGCTAAAATTGCCCCTTAGTGTCCCAGGATTAGAGGGATTAGTGGGAGAAATATGTGGGGTTATGGGGATAGGGCCTAGGTAGGATTGCTGTCGGTGCATTTGATGAGCCGAATGGCCTCCTTTCTGCACTAGAGTTTCCACGATTCAATGACACAATATCCCAGCTGATTTTGGCAACATTGCAGCCATCTAATAGTCCATGGAGCCTCAACTGGTTGGAAATTGGACATGCGTCAATAAGTCTTGCCTTAGGGAGCTGTCAACCATTGTTAGTCCCAGCAGTGCTGGGTCACTGCATAGACTGCAGGCAGTCCCCAAGGTAAGAGGTGGTTTTGGAGGCTGGAATTGAGTTGAGTGGGGGATATCAGTGGGGTTTGGTGCGGAGGGTGAGAGCTGGGTTTGAGGGGCTGGGGGCATCATTAAAGGGGTGGGTTGCCTCCAAAGGGCCAAAGAAGAGGTTCCCCCCTCGACTTGCTTGAAAGCAGCTTGTCCAGTGTAAGCTGATGGAGCACCCACCCAGCAGCAGCACCCACTCAACGAGGGCACCCACTCAACAGTGGCACCCACCTGGTGGGGGCACCCACCTGGGGCCTCCCCCTGCAGTGGGTGAAATAGTGGTGGGGACAGAACGAGGCGCTGAAGTGCTTCAATAGGCCCTCATAAAAGGGGAGACAGGTCAGAGTGGGTGGGTGTGGCGGCAGACAGATCACCCCCACCTCTCATTTTCAAACCCACCTGCAGGGGTCTGTAAAATCCCGCTCTGTGACTATCGAAAGCTGCTGAAACAACGTGCACAAGGTGCAGGATTTAAAATCAATCCAATCCATTAATGCTGGCCCCTGGGAATCTGGTCTTTAAAAATGCTGACTGGTACGTGCTTGGATTGCATTCCTTTCTCTACCTTGCTCTGAATGGGGCCTGTTGCTGGTTATTTTACACCAACTTTGGTTTCACTGTGAGCCCCACACAATGTTCAACACAGAACAAGGTAAAAATAGGATAACACTGCTTAACAACACATTAATATGGCATTTTAACAAGCTTGCTTGCTTGTGAGAATATTATCAAATAAATCGGTTGGACTAAAACCTGGTGTTGTCAGACTTTTTACTGTGTTTACGCCAGTCCAACGCCGGCATACCCACATCATCATTTTAACGTGGGGCAGAGGCAGCAGTTAGGCGTCGGGGTAAGGGGTGAGGCAAGGGGAGGGGTCATGGAGGGATCAAAGGGTGGTGAATCTCTGGAATTCTCTGCCCGTTGAAGTGGTGGAGGCTGCCTCGCTAAATATTTTTAAGAAACGGGTTGATGGGTTTTTAATAAGAGAAGGGATTAAGGGTTATGGGGAGAGGGTGGGAAGGTGGAGCTGAGCCACGACAGATCAGCCATGATCTTATTGAATGGCGGGGCAGGCTCGAAGGGCCAGATGGCCTACTCCTGCTCCTATTTCTTATGTTCTTATGATTTGAAAGCAAGGATGACCCTCTCTGAAAAGTTTGGGGTGCTGCACTGACCTTGACTTCAGCATCCTTCAATAGTTTTTTGACTTCCCCTTCCCTGGCGTAGTCCGCGGGTGTGTGTCCCAGATCATTGCGGAGTAAGGGATTGGCACCTGAACATGGAGAAAAGTGAAATTTAACCAGATGCTCCCAACACAAGCTCCAACTCCCCAATTCCAAAACTCATCATCGCAGCAATCTCCAGATCAAACTCACACCCCGACACCCCCCTCACCCTGACACCCCCCTCACCCCCACACACCCCCATTACCCCAACACACCCCCTCATCCTGACACACCCCCTCACCCCGACAAATCCCTGACTCCACCCCACAGCCCCACCTCCTCACCCATTCCACAACCCCCACCCTCAAACCACCCCATATCCCAACCTACAGCTGCCCACACCCCTGTTCCATCAACATTGGGATCTCAACACCATCCAGGACAAAGCAATCGCTTTATTGGCAACCCTTCCAAAATAGTCACTGCTGCTGCCACTGACGCACAGTGGCAGCCGTGTGTACCATCTACAAGATGCACTGCAGCAACTCACCAAGGCTCCTTAGACAACATCTTACAAACCCACAACCACTTCCATCTAGAAGAACAAGGGCAACAGAGACCTGAGAACAGCACCACCTGCAGATTCCCCTCCAAGTCACTCAGCACCCTGACTTGGAAATAGATCGGCCGTTCCTTCACTACCGCTGGCTCAAAATCCTTGGACTCCCTCCCTAACAGCGCTGCGCATGTACCTACGCCACGTGGACTGCAGCAGTTCAAGAAGGCAGCTTACCACCGCTCTCTGAATGGCAATTGGGTTTGGGCAATAGATGTGCGAGCAACGCCCGCATCCCGTGAATGAATAAAAAGAAGTGCCACCGTCAACATGCAAACACTCTGCTGTACACAAACCTCCCCGGATGCTTCACAAACTGCGGCTACAGCCTCAGAACAGGAGGGTTTTGAAGGTGGCATTTTGAAAAGGGGAAAAATGTGAGAAGGGTTAAGGAGAGAGTTACCAAGCATGTGGGAGTATGTTGGCCAAAGACACAGCCAACAATGGCAAAAGGGGGGAAAGAGAGGATGCAGGGACTTGAAGAGGTCACTGGGCATGAATTGGGATCTGTGTCTGGAGGAGAGGCAGAGTGGGGCGAAGCCATGGAAGGGACTTATAAACAAGTGTGACTGTATCTCAGGAACTTGAAGTAGAATCACACAAATACCGAGCAGCGTCTTGTACAGCTATCCATTGTGGAATTATATAAATGCTGCATCAGAAAGTAAAGGCAGATAAAAGGGAGTGTAGATCTTTGACAAGAAGCTGAGTGTTTTCCACAAGATTACAGCCTGGGTGAACATCCGTTCTCTGGGAGATATGTGGTGTGCCCCTAAGCATGAATGCTGCAGTGAAGGATTTACGCCCTGCTCTTTGCAATATTGATCAGAGATGTGCAGAGACACTCCTAAGGGTGGCATTGCGATTGTTGGCTCGCACGCTATCAATTTCAGAATTTTATGATTACTTAAGAAATCATATATATATAGATGCTGGATGGCTGCCCCTGGCAGTGCAGCTCAGGGCATTGGAATGTAGCATGCTGCATATGCCACCTGGGCTAAGCTAATCTTGCTGCTTCCTTTCTCATCTGCTATCCCGAGGGTTTATAGAATGATGCAGCATGAAAGCAGGCCATTCAGTCCATCATGCCCATGCCTGCTTTTAGAATCATCGATTCCCTACAGTACAGAAGGGAGGACATTCGGCCCATCGAGACTGCACCAACCACAATTCCACCCAGGCCCTATCCCCATAACCCCATGCATTTACCCTGGCTAGTCCTCCTGACACTAAGGGCAATTTATAGAAATCATAGAAACTCTACAGTGCGGGAGGCCATTCGGCCCATCGAGCCTGCACCAACCCCAATCCCACCCAGGCCCTACCCCCATATCCTTACATATTTACCCACTGATCCCTCTAACCTACGCATCTCATGACTTTAAGGGGCAATTTTTAGCAAGGCCAACTCACCTAACCCACACATCTTTGAGTGTGGGAGGAAACCAGAGCACCCGGACGAAACCCACGTAGACACGGGGAGAAAGTGCAAACTCCACACAGACAGTGACCCAAGTCGAGATGATACAAAGATATGCAGAGGGACAGGTAGTATTAAGGAAGCGGGGGGCTGCGGAAGGACTTAAACGGGTTAGGAGAGTGGGCAAAGAAATGATGGAATACAAATGTGGGAAAGTGTGAGGTTATGTAGTTTGGAAGGAGGAATGGAGGCATAGACTATTTTCTAAATGGGAAAACGCTTAGGAAATCAAGAAACAAAGGGACTTGGGAGTCCTTGTTCAAGATTCTCTTAAGGTTAATGTGCAGGTTCAGTCGGCAGTTAGGAAGGCAAATGCAATGTTAGCATTCATGTCGAGAGGGCTAGAATACAAGAGCAGGGATGTACTTCTGTGGCTGGATAAGGCTCTGGTCAGATCCTATTGGGGGTACTGTGATCCGGTTTGAGCCCCATATCTAAGGAAGGATTGCTGGCCTTGGAAAAAGTCCAGAGGAAGTTCGTAAGAATGATCCCTGGAATGAAGAGTTTGTCGTATGAGGAACGGTTGAGGACTCTGGGTCTGTATTCGTTGGGAGTTTAGAAGGATGAGGGAGGATCTAATTGAAACTGAAAGGATACTGTGAGGCCTGGACAGAGTGGACGCGGAGAGGATGTTTCCACCAGTAGGAAAAACTAGAACCAGAGGGCACAATCTCAGACTAAAGGGACAATCCTTTAAAACTGAGGTGAGGAGAAATTTCTTCTGCCAGAGGGTGGTGAATCTGTGGAACTTTTAGCCTCAGAAGGCTACGGAGGCCGGGTCATTGAGTGCCTTTAAGACAGAGATAGATAGGCTCCTTGATTAATAAGGGAATCGGGGCTTATGGAGAAAAGGCAGGAGAATGGGGGATGAGAAAAATATCAGCCATGATTGAATGGCGGAGCAGACTTGATGGGCCGAGTGGCCTAATTCTGCTCCTATGTCTTACGGTCTCAAGGGAGACCGTAAGACATAGGAGCCTTTGTAAGACATAGAACCCAGGCCCTCGGTGCTGTGAAGCAGCAGTGCAAAGCACTGTGCCACCGTGCCACCCAAAAGAGCTATTTCATTAGCCCGCTCCTCCTGCTTATTCCCCATTGCCCTGCAAATGACTCCCTATCAAATAGTTCCCGTTTGAAAGTTCCCATCGAATCTGCTTCCACTGTTCTTTCACCAAGTGTTACGATGTCCATGGGGGATCTTTAGCAGGGTTTCTCCGAGGGCCTTACAAGAATACGGGCTCCCTGACTAGGTGTGTGGAGGCTTGTCCAACGGGGAAGGCATGATGTGGGAATGCCGGCGTTGGACTGGGGTAAACACAGTAAAAAGTCTGACAACACCAGGTTTTAGTCCAACCGATTTATTTGATAGTAAACTCACAAGCTTTCGAGGGGATTCCCTCTTCGTCAGGTGAATGGAGAGTTCTGGCCTCAGACAGAGCATATAAAGCACAGACAGTTTAGAGATTACTTGTGAGTTTACTGTCTGTGCTTTATATGCTCTGTCTGAGGCCAGAACTCTCCATTCACCTGACGAAGAGGGAATCCCCTCGAAAGCTTGTGAGTTTACTATCAAATAAATCGGTTGGACTAAAACCTGGTGTTGTCAGACTTTTTACAATGGGGAAGGAACAGGCCGGGGTTAAAGTGAGCTGGCTCCATTCAGGCTGGCGGTTGAACAACTTTAGGGCTGATCTGTACCCCTGCAACTGCTGAACATGTTGTAAATAAAGGGCGATGGTGATGGAAAGTTGGCCTAGGTAAAGTCATTCCACCAAGTGTTGTCAGTCACAAGTGTGTCAGCTGCAGCTCGGTGGGCAGCACTAAGTCGCAGGTTCAAGACTCACTCCAGGCCTTGAGCATAAAAATTCATGCTTGACACTCCCAGTGCAGTGCTGAGGGAGCGCCGCACTGTCAGAGGGTCAGTGCTGAGGGAGCGCCGCACTGTCAGAGGGTCAGTGCTGAGGGAGCGCCGCACTGTCAGAGGGTCAGTGCTGAGGGAGCGCCGCACTGTCAGAGGGTCAGTGCTGAGGGAGCGCCGCACTGTCAGAGGGTCAGTGCTGAGGGAGCGCCGCACTGTCAGAGGGTCAGTGCTGAGGGAGCGCCGCACTGTCAGAGGGTCAGTGCTGAGGGAGCGCCGCACTGTCAGAGGGTCAGTGCTGAGGGAGTGCCGCACTGTCAGAGGGTCAGTGCTGAGGGAGTGCAGCACTGTCAGAGGGTCAGTGCTGAGGGAGCGCCGCACTGTCAGAGGGTCAGTGCTGAGGGAGCGCCGCACTGTCAGAGGGTCAGTGCTGAGGGAGCGCCGCACTGTCAGAGGGTCAGTGCTGAGGGAGCGCCGCACTGTCAGAGGGTCAGTGCTGAGGGAGCGCCGCACTGTCAGAGGGTCAGTGCTGAGGGAGCGCCGCACTGTCAGAGGGTCAGTGCTGAGGAAGCGCCGCACTGTCAGAGGGTCAGTGCTGAGGGAGTGCCGCACTGTCAGAGGGTCAGTGCTGAGGGAGCGCCGCACTGTCAGAGGGTCAGTGCTGAGGGAGCGCCGCACTGTCAGAGGGTCAGTGCTGAGGGAGCGCCGCACTGTCAGAGGGTTAGTACTGAGGGAGTGCTGCACTGTCAGACATGTCAACCTTTGGGAGAGATAATAAACCTCTCAGGTGGATATAGAACATAGAACACTACAGCACAAACAGGCCCTTTGGCCCACAAGTTGCACCGATCATAACCATACCTACCAGGCCTATATGAAAGATCCCATGGCACTTATTTGAAGAGGACAACCTTTCTCCTGGTCTGTGTCCTGGCCAATAATAAAATCTCACCAACATGAGAAAATTACAGACTATCTGGTTGATTTCTTGTTGCTGGGTGTGGGTGGGATCTTGCTGTGTGCAATATGGCCACTGTGTTTCCATCAGTAACTACACCTCCAGAGTTCTGCATTGGCTGTAAAGTGTTGAACGTTGTCTGCTGGCTGTGAATGAACCTATATAAATGCAATGATCTGTTCTTGTCTGAACAAAAAGTCAGTTCATCTCATTCACTAGGGTTTTGCTAATGGTCTGAAATCTGTCCTCTGGTTGCTGGCCCTCTGCCAGAATCATAGGATTATAGGAGGCAATTTGGCCCATCAACTCCCATCTAGCCCAATCCCGAGCCCCATATATTTACTCCGCTAATCCCTCTAAACCTATGTTTTCCGGGACACTAAGGGGCAATTTAGCATGGCCAATCAACCTAACCTGCACATCTTTGGACTGTGCGAGGAAACCTGAGCACTCCGGGTACTCCAGTTTCCTCCCACAGTCCAAAAATGTGCAGGTTAGGTTGCTTAGCCATGCTAAAACAAATTGTCCTTAGTGTACTGAGATGTATAGGTTAGAGGGATTAGTGGGTAAATACATAGGAATAAGGGGGTAGCATCCAAAGCAAATCCATGCAGACAAGGACAGAACACGCAAACTCCACACAGACAGTGACCCAAGACTGGAATTGAACCTGGGACCCTGGTGGTGTGTACCCACTGTACCTTATCTGCCAAAGCAATCACGTGTTCCCTTTTTGCCCTCCTTTCTCTCTTAACTCTAATTCTCTCTTAACTCTCTTCTCTTCAAGAGATCCAGTTGATCCCAGCTGCTGATGTCATATGCCTCCTTCTTTGTGATCAAAGAATCAACATCCCGAGTCATCCAAAGGTTCCCTACTTCTACCATCTCTGCCCTTCACTCTAAAAGAAATGTGCTTACCCTGAACCCTAATTAACACTTTTGAAAGCCTCCCACTTACCAGACGTCCCTTTGCCTACCAACAGACTCCTCCATTCAACTTTTGAAAGTTCCTGTTTTAAACCATCAAAATTGGCCTTGCCCCAATTTAGAATTTTAACTTTTGGGCCAGGCCTATCATTCTCCAGAGCTATCTTAAAACCAATGGAATTATGGTCATTGGTCCCAAAATGATCCCTCACCAACACTCCTGTCACCTGCCCTTCCTTATTTCACAGGAGGAAGTCAAGTTTTGTCCCCTCGCTAGTTGGGCCATCCACAGACTGAATGAGAAAGTCCTTCTGAATACACTCAACAAATTTCTCTCCATCCAAGCCTCTAATACTATGACTGTCCCAGGCAATGCTGAGAAAATTAAAATCTCTACTATCATCCTATTTTTCTTGGAGCTATCTGTAATCTCCTTACATATTTGCTCCTCAATGTCCTGCTGACATTTTGGGGCCTATAGTACAACCCTGTCAAAGTGATTTCCCCCTTCTTATTTCTCAGTTCTACCCATATAGACTCAGTGGGCGAACCCTTGGATATATCCCCTCTCAGTACTGCCGTGATATTCACTCTAATCAATCTCCCTCTTCTCTTACCTCCTGTTATATCTTTCCTATAGCATCTGTGACCTGGAACATTGAGCTGCCACTCCTGTCCCTCCCTTCGCCACGTTCCAGTAATAGCTATAATATCCCAGTCCCATGTACCCACCCATGCCCTGAGTTCATCTGTCTTGCCCGTCAGGCCTCTTGCATTGAAATAAATGCAGTTTAATCTGGACTTCCCTTGCTCTCTCTCTTGCTTTTGTCTGATCTGTCTGGTACTAGGATTACTGACACTGCCTTTACGACTCAATGTGCTCTCTATAACTTCTGTGCTGTCCTCAAACATCTCTTCTGTGACCCTACTGCTTTGGGTCCCACCCCCCTGCCAAATTAGTTTAAACTTTCCCAAGTGGCTCTTGCCAACCTCCCCACCAGGATATTAGTCCCCGTCCTGGTCATTGTAACCTGTGCCTCTTGAACAAGTCACCCTTACCCACTTTTGCGATCACTCCTGTCTTATTATTCTCTTTCATAAGGTGCGATTGTGGGGGAGATAAATATTTGGGTTTCGGAAGAAGGTTCACTGTTCCTCTTTGATAATGCCTTGGCTGCATTATGAGGTCTCAGGGTGTGGATGGTCCACTTTGTCTTTTGTCTTTACATTTCCCGCTTTCCCTCTGAATGCCACTTTCTTCCTGTATCCCTGTTAGAATCCCTACAGTGCGGAAGGAGGTCATTCAGCCCAACGAGTCTGCACCGATCACAATTCCACCCAGGCCATATTCCCGTCACTCCACAGAAGATTATACGACACAGAGGCAGAATTAGGCCATTTGGCCCATCACGTATGCTCCGCCATTCAATATTTACCCTGCTCATCCCCTTGAGTCAATTTAGCATGACCAATCAACCTAACCCGCACCTCTTTGGACTGAGGGAGGACACCGGAGCACCCGGAGGAGCAGACACAGGAAGAATAATTATTTGTAATTAGTTACTCTCTTCTTGCTGGTCAGACTCTGCTGCTTTTCTGTTACTTGTTTGTCCCTCACTCTTTCCACGTTTATCCCTGCTGCACTCTGTAACTGCTCCCTCTCAGGCTCTGCACTGGGAATGGACAGGACTTTATGGGAGTGGGACTAGGTGCAAGTGAGCAAAACAAGCCCCGTGAAGCCAGGTGCATGCCTCTGGGGATCTCTGCTTCAGGCCTGGATCTGTCCCTCTGATACTCACTCTCAATTAGTTTCCCTTTCATCAATAATGGAATTTGCCTAATCAGTGAGGAATGACACAGTAATCAGACAATCAATGGGAATAGAAAAATGACTGCAATATAATACTGTAGGAGCCCGGGCCATAAATTACTGAGTGAACTATTAAGGAATCATTATTTAAAGGTGTAGAGGAGGCATTTAAAAATAAAAAAATAAAGTCCCCTAACTGCACAGAGAGGAACTTGCCAGGCTGTAGTGTTGGGATATCTGAACTTGCCCCTCACCATGGGAAACACAGGGGGTGATACTCCCACCGGTGCAGTGGGCCGAGAGAATCGTGTGTCGGCTGATTCACACGAGTCCCACCAGCGTTTGGGCGCGCTTGCTTCTCCCAGGCTTCCAGTGGATTCTGCACGGTGCAGGAAATTGGCCGGGAAGCAGGGTTAGCACTTACACAGTATTCACACAGGACTGAATTCTCTAGGCCCAATAGCATCTCCCACCTCACCAGGAGCATTTCACTCCAGCGGGGTTCACACTCGTTCTCCACTTTTAGGCAACTAGTGGAACGATCCTGCTGGAGTGAAGTTGGGGGGGGGGGGGGGGGGGGGTGCAATTGCTGCCCCCCAGGAGTTGGGTGCGGGGGGGACGTGGTGCCCCCTGGACATGGACACCTAGTAGTGCCAGCCTGTGCCCCCTGGCACTGCCCAAGGGGCAAAGTGCCCATGCGCAAAAGGCACCTTGGCACTGTCTATCAGACAGTGCCAAGGGGCAGTGGCTATTGTGGGCATGGCCCAGTCCAGAGTGGACACCACCGGAAATAGAACAAAGAACAAAGAACAAAGAACAACCCAGCACGGGAAACAGGCCCTTCGGCCCAACGAGCCCGCGCCGCCACATCACCCTACACCTATTCTACCCTGCATGGCTACGAATGGAACCCTACTCAGTCAGATTCAGGGAAGAAATAGTGTCAATTTGGTAAAAACCGATTAGCCTGAGAGCACATTTTTGGGGTGTGGGAGGAAACTGGAGCGCCCGGAGGAAACCCACGCAACCACAGGGAGAACGCGCAAACTCCCACAGACACAGGCCCAAATCCATGTGCCTGCACAGCCAGCAGTGCTAGTCACTGAGCTGTTGCGGCGCCCATCTACCGGTCCAGGATCAAGCACACACACCGACATGAAGTACTAGGCCACTCCTGGAACTTCCAAGAGCAGCCCAGGCACGACCCGCCGCGTGAATGCCCCTCGTTTGACACGAGGTGGACCTCCACCTGTGGAATAAAGTCAAAATATTAATCTTACAGCCTGCCTTTCCGGTGTCTCCCGAGGTTTAACCCTATTTAATATCCCCTACCATATCCCTCCATTCTCGTTTCACTCATGTGCCTATCTAACTGCATCTTAAAAGAGTCCAATGTTCCTGCCTCCACCACCCTACTCGGTAGCGCGTTCCAGACCCCTACAACTCTCTGCGTAAAGAACCTTCCTCTCACCTCCAAATTATACCTCTCCCCCCTCACCCTTAAATGATGACCTCTCGTGTTTGTATCTAGTCTAGGGAGCAGTCTCTCACTATTAACTCTATCCATTCCCTTCATTATCTTATATACTTCTATCATGTCCCCTCTCAATCTCCGCCTTTCCAAGGAGAATAGTCCCAGTTTCCTCAACCTCTCCTCGTAACCCAGTCCCCCCATGCCAGGCAACATCCTGGTAAACCTCCTCTGCACCCTTTCCAGAGACTCCACGTCCTTCCGGTAGTAAGGTGACCAGAACTGGACGCAGTACTCCAAATGCGGTCTAACCAACGTTCTGTACAACTGAAGCATTAGACAGCAGCTTTTATACTCTATGCCCCTTCCTATAAAGGCCAACATCCCATAAGCCTTCCTAACGACCTTCTCCACTTGTGATGCAACCTTCATGGATTTGTGAACCTGCACTCCCAGGTCCCTCTGTATGTCAATACTCCTAATCGGCCTCCCTTTAATCTCATAGCTCCTCTCTGCATTATTCCGTCCAAAATGCATCACCTCGCATTTGTCAGGATTAAATGCCATCTGCCACCTATCTGCCCACTGCACCAACCTATCTATATCCTGTTGTATCACCTGACACTCCAGTTCCGTACCCGCCAACCCTGCCATCTTGGTGTCATCAACAAACTTGCTAATCACACCACCTACGCCCTCTTCCAAGTCATTTATGTAGACTACAAAGAGGAGAGGTCCCAGTACTGAGCCCTGCGGCACACCACTGGTCACTGACCTCCAGCCCGACAAGGTCCCTTCTACAACTACCCTCTGTCTCCTATTTCCCAGCCAGTTCTCAATTCACCTAGCTACCTTGCCTCGTATCCCATGCGCCTTAACCTTTTCTACCAGCCTACCGTGAGGGACTTTGTCAAACGCCTTACTGAAATCCATATAGATGACATCAACGGTTCTCCCATCGTCAACCGTTTTTGTCACCTACTCAAAGAATTCCACCAGATTCGTAAGGCAAGACCTCCCTCTAACAAAGCCATGTTGCGTATCCCTAATCAGATCGCAACGCTCCAAATGCTCATACATCCTACCCCTAAGTATTTTTTCCATTAACTTCCCTACCACCGACATCAAACTCACCGGTCTATAATTCCCAGGGTTACCCCTACTGCCTTTTTTGAACAACGGGACCACATTTGCTACCCTCCAGTCTTCTGGGACCTCACCTGTGTCCAAAGAAGAGACAAAGATTTGCGCCAGAGGCCCAGCAATTTCATCTTTCGCCTCCCTAAGCAGCCTGGGATAAATACCATCAGGCCCCGGAGCTTTATCCGTCTTTACGCTACCTAAAAGCCCTAGCACTTCCTCTCTCGTAATAACTACATCCTGCAAATAAACCTCCACTCCCTCCAAGAAATCCAGCACTGGAAGACTTGAGCGAGGTGTGAACGCTTGAGTGAACCCCATGAATCAGCCAACGCAACAATTTCCCCGTTTACTACACTAAAAAACTAGCGCAGCGGGATGGGAGAATCACGGCCAGCACCTCCAACAGTGCAGCACTCCCTCAGTACTGCGGCAGGGATTGGATTACCAGGTCAAACCCCTGGACAGTAAGTATAGATCCCAGTGTCATAGAACATAGAACATTACAGCGCAGAGCAGGCCCTTCGGCCCACGATGTTGCGCCGACCAGTTACAAAAACAATGACCCACTAGCCTATACCAATCCCTTTTCATCCATAAACCTATCTACAGATCTCTTAAACGCCCCAAAACTAGGAGCATTTACAACTGCAGCAGGCAGGGCATTCCAATCCCTCACCACCCTCTGGGTAAAGAACCTATCCCTGACATCCGTCTTGTAGCTAACCCCCTTAATTTAAAGCCATGCCCCCTCGTGCTAGCTTTCTCCATCAGAGGAAAAAGGCTATCACTGTCCACCCTATCTAAACCTCTAATCATCTTATATGTTTCAATAAGATCCCCTCTTAGCCACCTTCTTTCCAACGAAAACAACCCCAAATCCCTCAGTCTCTCCTCATAGGACCTCCCCACCATACCAGGCAACATCCTAGTAAACCTCCTCTGCACCCTCTCCAAAGCCTCCACATCCTTCCTGTAATGTGGGGACCAGAACTGCACACAGTACTCCAAGTGCGGCCGTACCAGAGTAGTGTACAGTTGCAACATGACGCTGCGACTCTTAAATTCAATCCCCCTACCAATAAACGCCAAGACACCGTACGCCTTCTTAACAACCTTATCTACTTGATTCCCAACTTTCAGGGATCTATGTACACATAGACTTAGATCCCTCTGTTCATCCACACTATTCAAAGTCCTCCCGTTAGCCCTATACTCGACACATCTGTTGCTCCTACCGAAGTGAATTACCTCACACTTCTCCGCATTAAATTCCATCCGCCACCTCTCGGCCCAGCTCTGCAACCTATCTAAGTCTCCCTGCAGACTATGACACCCTTCCTCACAATCTACTACACCTCCTACTTTGGTGTCATCAGCAAATTTACTAATCCACCCAACTATATCCTCATCCAGATCATTAATAAAGATTACAAACAGCAGTGGCCCCAAAACAGATCCCTGAGGCACACCACTCGTAACCGAACTCCATGATGAATATTTACCATCAACCACCACCCTCTGTCTCCTATCTGATAGCCAATTTCTGATCCAACTTCCCAGATTACCCACAATCCCATACATCTGCATTTTCTGCAGAAGCCTACCATGGTGAACCTTATCGAATGCCTTACTAAAATCCATATATACCACATCAACTGCCTTGCCCCCATCCACCTCTTTGGTCACCTTATCAAAAAACTCAATAAGGTTAGTAAGGCACGACCTACCCGCTACAAAACCATGCTGACTATTTCTAATCAATTCATTACACTCCAAATAACTATAAATCCTATCCCTAATAATTTTTTCTAAAACCTTGCCCACAATAGAAGTAAGACTCACCGGTCTATAATTCCCGGCAAAGTCTCAGTTCCCCTTCTTAAACAATGGGACAACATTCGCTATCCTCCAATCCTCCGGGACTACACCAGAGACCAATGATGACCTGAAGATCAGAGCCAGAGGCTCTGCAATCACCTCTCTAGCCTCCCAGAGAATCGTAGGGTAGATCCCATCCGGACCAGGGGACTTATCTATTTTCAACCCCTCAAGAATATCCAGCACATCCCCCTTATCAACCGTAATACTGTCTATTTTACACCCCTGCAACCCAGTGTCCTCCTCAGCTATATTCATGTCCCCCTGCGTGAACACCGAAGAGAAATATTGGTTCAATGCTTCTCCAATCTCCTCCGGTTCCACACACAACTTCCCTCTGCTGTCTGTAACTGGCCCTAATCTTGCCCTGACCAACCTTCTATTCTTGACATATCTATAGAACGCCTTAGGATTCTCCTTAATCCTATCAGCCAAAGTCTTCTCATGTCCTCTTTTAGCCCTTCTTAACTCACTCTTCAACTCCCTCCTAGCCAATCTAAAGCTTTCTAATGCACTACCTGAGCCCTCAAGCCTCATCCGAACATAAGCCTCCTTTTTTTCCTAACCAACGAATCAACTTTTTTAGTACACCACGGTTCCCTAGCCCTACCAAATCCTCCTTGCCTGACAGGGACATACCTATCGCAGACCCGCAGTAGCTGTTCCTTGAAAAAATTCCACATTTCGGACGTTCCCAGTCCCTGTAATCTCCTAGCCCAAACTATGCTTCCTAATTCTCTCCTAATAGCCTCATAATTACCCTTCCCCCAGCTAAAACTACTGACCCAAGGTTCATGCCTATCCCTTTCCATCACTAAGGTGAACGTAACCGAATTGTGGTCACTATCATCAAAATGCACACCAACTTCCAAGTCTAGCACCTGGTCTGGCTCATTTCCCAGCACCAAATCCAATATAGCCTCACCTCTAGTTGGCCTATCTACATACTGAGTCAAAAAACCTTCCTGCACGCTTTGTACAAACACTGACCCCTCCAACGAGCTAGAACCATAGCAATTCCAATCAATATTCGCAAAATTAAAGTCCCCCATAACAATTACCCTATTACTTTCACTCCTAGCCAGGATTGTCTCTGCAATCCTTTCCTCAACCTCTCTAGAACTTTTAGGAGGTCTATAAAAGACTCTCAACAGGGTGACCTCTCCTCTCCTATTTCTAATCTCCGCCCATACTACCTCAACTGACAAGTCCTCATTAAACTTCCTCTCCGACACTGTGATACAGTCCTTAACTAGCAATGCTACCCCACCTCCCCTTCTACCTTCTTCTCTACTCCGACTAAAGCATTTGTACCCCGGAACCTGCAACATCCATTCCTGACCTTGCTCTATCCACGTCTCTGAAATGGCCACAACATCAAAGTCCCAGGTACTGATCCACGCTGCAAGTTCATCCACTTTATTGCGAATACTCCTCGCATTAAAGTACAAGCATTTCAAACCCTGCTCCGCCCCACCCCCACTATGCCCTGCCTTGCATTCCCCATCTATGCCCCCCTCACTTTCACCCCTTCTACTCACGATCCCACCCCCCCCCCTCCGAATCAGTTTAAACCTCCCTGCATAGCTTTTGCAAATTTACCCCCCAGGATATTGATTCCCCTCTGGTTCAGGTGAAGACCATCACTCTTATAAAGGTCCCACCTTCCCCAGAATGAGCCCCAAGTAACTGCTTTCTATGTCCTCCTCCACTTTCCGAATTATGCGGAGCTCCGAATTATGCGGAGTTCTTTGGGAACATGGAACATGGTCATTCACCTTACTGATGCTGATGGGGATCATGCTGTTCATGCTGTGAGTGAGTGTGACATCCCGCTTTCCACTGTGTGTCCTGGAGAACAGTCACTGCCCCTCAGAGTAATTTACTGTCGGTGGACATTGCTCTGAGGCACTCTGGAGAGGTGATAAGGCTCAGCACGTACACAGGCTCTCAGGATTCAGTGAGCGCTCCATTTACGCCTGTGAATGGAGCGCTCACTGAGACTATTTAACATGTTTACAAAATACAGCAGCAGTGGTCACAGCTGGGCTGGGAAGAGGAGAAGAGAACGCTCTGACCCGAGTAATGTACAAGATTACAGGATATGAAATGGATTCCACTCCTGCTAATCGCGCCTGCTCGGGAAACTGGAGATTGTGATCATCTGACAAGGCTGAGTTTCACATTTTCCAGACACTCATCTGCCCACAACCCCCCCGCTGGCTCACTCACCGTCCCGTGGCAAACACAGCCCACCCCAACCTATTAGAACATAGAACATAGAACATTACAGCACAAACAGGCCCTTCGGCCCTCGAGTTGCGCCGATCGCATCAACCCCACCAATCTATAGACCTATCTATAACCCCCAATCCCATTAAACCTCATATACTCATCCAGAAGTCTTTTAAAAGACTCCAGCGAGTTCGCCTCCACCACCACTGACGGCAGCCGATTCCAATCACTCACTACCCTCTGAGTGAAAAACTTACCCCTAACATCACCTCTGTACTTCCCTCCCCGCACCTTAAATCTGTGTCCTCTCGTAGCGACCATTTCAACCCGGGGAAATAGCCCTCTGAGAGTCACCCTATCTATTCCTCTCAACATTTTATAAACTTCTATCAGGTCGCCTCTCAACCTTCGCCTCTCCAGGGAAAAGAGTCCCAGCTCCCTCAACCTATCTTCATAAGGCATGCCTCCCAGTCCAGGCAACATCCTTGTAAATCTCCTCTGCACCCTTTCAATAGCTTCTACGTCTTTCCTATAGTGAGGCGACCAGAACTGAGCACAGTACTCCAAATGAGGCCTGACGAGGGTCTTATAAAGTTGCAGCATTACCTCCCGACTCCTAAACTCAATCCCTCGATTAATGAAGGCCAGTACACCATATGCCTTCTTGACCACCTCCTCCACCTGCGAGGCCGATTTAAGAGTCCTGTGAACCCGGACCCCCGAGATCCTTCTGCTCTTCAACGCTACTAAGACCCCTGCCCTTAATAGTGTACTCGTTCATTCCGTTGGTTCTGCCGAAATGGACGACTACACATTTATCCGCGTTGAAGTCCATCTGCCACTTCTCCGCCCATTCCTGCATCCTATCTATGTCCTGCTGCAACTATTCACCATCCCGTGGCAACCCAGCCTGACCCACACATATCACCCGGCAAACACAACGCGCCCCCCCCCCCACCCCGACCCACTCACCATCCTACGGCAACCCACCCCAATGCACTCACCGTCCGTGGCAACCCACCCCGATCCATTCACCATCCCGTGGCAACCCAGCCTGACCCACACATATCACCCGGCAAACACAACGCGCCCCCCCCCCCCCCCCCCCCCCCCCACCCGACCCACTCACCATCCTATGCAACCCACCCCAATGCACTCACCGTCCCGTGGCAACCCACCCCGATCCTTCACCATCCCATAACAAACACAACCCACCCCAACCTATTCACCATCCCACGGCAACCCTCACCCACCCACTCACCATCCCGTGGCAACTCACTCACCACCCCGGCAGCAACTGCAACCGCCCCAGTCCCAAAGAGCTATGCTGTACACAGGGAGTCTATTCGCGCCCACTGTGGGCTGTGCCGGCTCTTTGGAGAACTATCCGATTAGTTTCAATCACTCTTCCCCCAGAGCCCGGCACATCTTAGCTCTTTAACAAATTACCGTTTGGAAGTTATCCAGGATCTGTCCTTTCAGGCAGTCCATTCCAGAGCACAACCACTCACTGAACAAAATAAAGCCTCATCCCAACTCTGCTCTTTTTACTTTAAATTATTGAGAGGACAGACAACTATTGTCTATTTCTGGTTGCCCTTGAGAAGATGATGGGTGCTGCTGCAGTCCATGTAGTGCAGGACACCCAATTATCTTTTACAGTCACCTGCACGTGCAAAGAAGGGCCCCAGTTTGATGTCACATCTGAAATGCAGCACCCCTGATAGTGCGGGGCTCCCTCAGTACCGCAGCTCGAGCGTCAGTCTAAGATTCTGAGATCAAAGTCTCTGGAAGTGGACCTGAACACACAATCTTCTGAATCCGAGGTAGCAATGCTGCCCACTGAGCCACGGCTAGCACCCAAGTGCTCACTGTGTTACCAGGAATGGGGGTGGGGTGGATGGTGGGGGATAGGAAATGTAAGAGACAACTTTAGGGGCTGCACACTGGTGGGGAACCTATAGCTCAAGAAGAAGTGAGGCAGGGACAAAAAGGAGAGAAGTGACAGGTTTTATTCCATATGCAACAACTGCTTTCTCTGCGCTGGGAAGCTCGATCACTGACACAAAACAGACCTTAGTTTCTGCACCTGTCCCCTCGCAGTATCCTCTTACCCTGCTGCACATCCCCAGAATCTGCTATATCCTCAGGGCATGCTATTAAACTGTGGCCTCTACTCACCGCTACCCCGTCCACACCCTCCACAGACCCTTCGATTTTCCTCTCCCCCTCCCTGTTCCTAAAGCCTGTTGTTAAACAAGTGCAGAGTTAATAAATGCTCTTCAGATAAGGCACCCTGCTGTGTTCTGCTCTCTGTCTCACTTGACCTGGTCGAGACCTCTTGTCTCCTCCACGTGCCCTGGGTTTTGGATCCCACTCACACCTCCAGGCAAAGGAAGCTGTGTGACATTTTGTCTGCGCTGCTTTCTGGAAACTAACAGATGCTTTGTGTCTGTTTGCGGGGATCCCGCTTTCTTTCCACCTCCTCTCGCAACAAACAACCCCCCCACCCCCCTGCCCCTACCCCCAATCCCTCTCCTCCTTCTGACTCCAACAGCTTGGGGGAAGTGTAATCGTTTAAAAATGGGGAGGAGGAACAATGGGAAACAGACAACTCTTCATCTTTGACCTGTCGCTGGAGAATGGCACAGAAACAGCTGGACATAACTCCACAGACGCGTGTGGTGTGTCAGAGAGACTGCACCTTTTGTGTGGCACAGGGTGTCATTCACTAGAGGTGAAAGGGCAACTTTCAAGGCTGTTTATAGTCTCTCGCAGTAACTGACTGTTTTACCAGACTGAAATAATCAGTCTGATTTTGATACTTAACCTGGCCTGACACTGATGCTATGAAACTATTATCTGTGTTGTTCTGTCTCTCACTCTCCTTATGTATTTATACATCCGTGTCTGTCTGCACCTCAGTGCATACTTGTCTGTGTGTCTGCACACACCTGTGCGTGTGCACATCTGTAATATCAACATGGGCGGCATGGTGGAACAGTGGTTAGCGCTGCTGCCTCACAATGCCGGGGACCTGGGTTCAATTCCTGGCTTGGGCCACTGTCTGTGCAAAATCTGCACATTCTCCCAATGTCTGCGTGGGTTTCCTCCGGGTGCCCCTCCGGTTTCCTCCTACATTCTGAAAGACGCGCTGGTTAGGGTGCATTGACCCGAACAGTCACCGGACTGTGGCGACTAGGAGAATCACACAGTAACTTCATTGCAGTGCTAATGTAAACCTTACTTGTGACTAATGAAGAAACTTTAAAACGTGTCTGCACACACCTGTGTGCATGTCTGTATGTCAACATGTGCCTGTGTGTGTGCGCGTGTCTACCTCTCAGGACACAACAGCATTGCAAATTTCTGTGTAAAAGCCTCAATATTTCAGCAAAAGGTGTGGGCAGGGAACAATTTGTGTTGTTTTTGAAGAATTAGTCCCATATTCACTGCAGGACTTACAACAATCACAAGAATTTGCTATTATGCAGAGTCCTTAGTGTAAAGAAATGCCCAAGGTGCTGTAACAGGCAAATATGGGCATATATTTCTATAGCACCTCTTGTGTCTTCCGCATGTCCTGAAATGCTTCAAAACCAACGAAGTGCTTTTAGAAGTTCCGTCACCATTGTAAAGCAGGAAACGCAACAGCCAATTTGAGCACAGCAAGCTCCCGTTCACATCAACGTCATAACATCCAGTTAATCTGTTATTAGTGACATGGAGGGATAGTTACTCCACTGAACCATCAGCCAAAAGCAGAATCAAGACACAATTCAGCCCAGAGCCATGGAGGGGGGAGCTGTTAAAACAGGCAGCTAAAACCTTGAACAAAGAGGGAAGTATTAAGGGAGGGTTTTAAAGAAGAAAGATGATGAAGATGCCAGCAGGTTTCGGGGGGGAATCCCAGAGCTCGGGGCCATTATGAAGACACGACCACTAATGGTGGAGCGATTAAAATGGGGAATGCTCAAGAGATCGAAATCGAAGAAGTGTAAAGTTGTCAGAGGGTTATATAGATTACAAATTTCAGGAGCTGGGGATCTGGGCTGGGGAGAGGCGGGGTTGGTAGCAAAGCCATTCAGGGTTCTGGAAGAAAGGATGAATTATTTTTAAATTGTGACATTGTTTAAAAAGTTTATTTATTAGTGTCATAAGCAGGCTTACATTAACACTGCAATGAAGTTACTGTGAAAATCCCCCAGTCGCCACACTAGGTGCCTATTCAGGTACACTGAGGGAGAACTTTTGATTTGATTTATTATTGCCACATGTATTAACATACAGTGAAAAGTATTGTTTCTTGCGTGCTATACAAAGTATACCTTTCATAGAAAAGGGAAGGAGAGAGTGCAGAATGCAGTGTTACTGTCACAGCTAGGGTGTAGGGAAAGATCAACTTAATGCGAGATTGGTCCATTCAAAAGTCTGAGAGCAGCAGGGAAGAACTGTTCTTGAGTCGGTTGGTATGTGACCTCAGACTTTTGTCCTGATGGGAGAAGGTGAAAGAGAGCATGTCCGGGATGCGTGGGGTCCTTAATTATGCTGGCTGCTTTGCCGAGGCAGCGGGAAGTGTAGACAGAGTCAATGGATGGGAGTCTGGTTTGTGTGCTGGATTGGGCTTCATTCATGACCTTTTGTAGTTCCTTGCAGTCTTGGACAGACTAGGAGCCCAGGCTGAGCTGTGATACAACCAGAAAGAATGCTTTCTATGGTGCATCTGTAAAAGCCCAGCCTGGCCAATGCACCTAACCAGCACGTCTTTTGGACTGTGGCGGTCAAGCGGAACTGGAGCCAATGTATAGCAGCAAGCAATCAGTACAATGGGAATCCAGAACACTTTCCGCATCCCGCATATACAGGCGAACGTTTCAGCAACAGGTGAGAGGGGAAAATTCTCAGGGGAATGGTCAATAGATATTTTGGAATCTAGGGCACAAAACTGGAGTGCAGGTCAGCCGTGATGTAATTGATAGCTGGGATAGGCTGGAGTGGCAGAATGGCCTCCTCCCATTCCTATGGGCCGAGAAGCAACTCCCGTCAAGATTGCTGCCTGACCTTGAAGGGTTAAATGATTAAAAACAAAGCTTCTGTTCCACTTATTGTGCTGTTCTTTTATTATGACACCTATTGATTTTTGAATTACTCATTCCGCCCCTTCCCCCCCACCTCCCCACTAAAAGTTGCAATTCCAATAGAGCAGCTGAGGGAAAAAAAAACGCAGCCAAAGTCAGTGAACTTTGCACCTTAGAAAGTCAGGCCCATCATTTACTGGGCTTGCCTCACACCAGTGACGGATAGATTTCCCCAAAGATGAACACGGATCGATCTCAGTTTGGAACATCTCTGTGTCCAGCTCGCACAGCAGCGAGGGGGGGGGAAAGAAAAAAAATGGCAGGCGTCGGGGTGGGCGAGCGCGGAGGTTATTAATCAAATATTATAAGGCGAGGCTTCTAAACGTGCTGAGCCAGCTCTGCGGTGTCACCCCCAGCTGTTGACCCGCAGATAAAGACGGACCAGTGGGTGGCGACTAATTGCTCAAAGGCTTCGGGGCCTGGAGGCTGTGGCCCTCGCCGGGTGCCTGATGAGGGGGAAATGCTCTGACACTGCAGAAGGCAACAAGGGCAGGTCCAGCTGTCTGTTCTTTATAAAGACGAGGCGGCGGGGGGAGGAGGAGGAGGAGGAGGCCGGCCAGGCAGATCTTTATGAACTACCCCGGTTCAAAGGCCAGAGGTCCGAGGAAGTGAAAGGGGGAAAAATGATGCTTTTCATTATTAAAGTGTAATATTTTATTGCCAGTTGCATTGGCCTGATTGATTGGGCCCCGAGTCAACAGGCCTATCAATTATTGAAGTACTTAGTCAAATAGTCAGGTACATTTACAGGGTCGGGCTGGATAGGGCACATAGTAATACTGGGCATAGAATGGTAAGGAATATCTCTGTCCAGTCCTGAATGAAGAAAGGTTCTTCATATCTTTCCTTTCCCCCCTTCTACACCCAGGTTGACAAAGCAAACACAGGTAGTCCTGACAAAGAGGTGGGGCTTCTTCCTTTTACAGGATGTAAAAGCAGGGAAGTTGTGTTAAACTTGTATAGAAATGTGGCCAGACCACATTGGGAAGTATTTGTGAACAGTTCACATCTGCATAATCATTAAAAATACATTGAGGCACTGGAGAAGGTCATAGAGGTTTACAGCATGGAAACAGGCCTTTCGGCCCAACTTGTCCATGCTGCCCTTTTTGTTTAAAACCCCTAAGCTAACCCAATTGCCTGCATTTGGCCCATATCCCTCTATACCCATTGTACCCATGTAACTATCGAAATGATTTTTAAAAGACAAAATTGTACTCACCTCTACTATTTCCTCTGGCAGCTTGTTCCAGACACTCATCATCCTCTTTGTGAAATAATTGTCCCTCTGGACACTTTTGTATCTCTCCCCTCTCACCTTAAACCTATGTCCTGTAGTTTTAGATTCCCCTACCTTTGGGGAAAAGATATTGACTATCTACCTTGTCTATGCCACTCATTATTTAAAGACCTCTATAAGTTCACCTCTCAGCCTCCTACGCTGCAGAGAAAAAGGTCCCAGTCCAAACAGCCTCTCCTTCTAACTCAATCCATCAAGTCCCCGTAGCATCCTAGTAAATCTTTTCTGCACTCTTTTCAATTTAATAATATCCTTTCTAATAATAGGGAGACCAGAATTACACACGGTATTCCAAGTGTGGCCTTACCAATGTCTTATACAACCTCAACAAGACGTCCCAACTCCTGTATTCAATATTCTGACCGATGAAACCAAGCATGCCGAACACCTTCTTCACCACTCTGTCCACCTGTGACTCCATTTTCAAGAGGCTTTGAACATGTACCCTCATACTCTTTGTTCTGTAACTGTCCCCAGTGTCCTGTCATTAACTGAGTTAGTCCTGCCCTGGTTGAATCTACCAAAATGCATCACCTCGCATTTGTCTAAATTAAACTCAGTCTGCCATTCATCAGCCCACTGGCCCAATTGATCAGAGCAATTGGAGATAACTTTCTTCACTGTCCACTATGTTACCAATCTTAGTGTTATCTGCAAACTTACTAAACATGCCTCCTATACTCTCATCCAAATGATTAATATAAATGTCAAATAACAGTGGACCCAGCACTGATCCTTAAGGTACACTGCTGGTGTTGGAAAAATACTGATGAGCATAATACCATAACTGAAGAGGTTGAAATACTGGGAATGATTGGATATTTCTGGGAGGGTGGGGGGAACGTGCTGGGGGAACTTGAACAGAACAGACACAGAGCAGATGTTTCCACATGCATGGGAAGAACAGAACTAAGGGTCATCAACATAAGATACAGACCAATAAATCCATTAGGAAATTCAGGAGAAATGTCTTTACCCAGAGAGTAAAACCACAGGGAGTGGTTTAGGTGAATAGTAAAGAAATATTTTATCAGGAAACTGGATGTTAAGACGTTTGTTTACCAGTTTAGGGAAATCACAACTTGTTTATTTACAGGTTAAAACTAGAGTTTAAAACTATACCCCATGGTTGCAATCAGCCCCCACGATGACTCTGGGTACAGAAGCCTACGCTGACCAGGTTGATTCTCCACCCCACTCCCCGATTGGTTTCCTGGCTCATGTGACCCTCACTCTGCACCCTTAAAGGGACAATCACCACTTCACTCCCCCTCTAAGTCCCTTTATACCAATGTCAATACTCAATGTACAGAGTCCCGGATAATTACACATTTAGTATGTGAATGTACTCAATTATAAATCAGGTTTTTCAGGGAGTTTTCCAAATCCTTGGAGTGCTGCAGCTCCCCCATCTGGGTGCTGCCACAGGATTGCCTCTTGAGGCGCAGACAGTTCAGTTGTAGCTGTTCCCATGGAGACATCGGTTGTACCTGCCACAGGACCAACAGGTATTTCAGTGCTAAAACCATCGGCAACATTTCCTGATGGGAATCCACTTCCTAATGGCAAAGCTGGTGGAAGGGAAATCTCTCTTTTCCTCAAAAGGTCTTTCGGACAATCCTTCCTTCTACATCCATTTGATAAGACAGGGCTCCAGTGTTAAAGACAATTATTCCAGTGAACCAACTCGATCCACAATCAAAATTCCTCACACCATAAATGACCGTGTTCACTGACATGAAGCATGACTTGTCTTCTGAGAGCTTTGGCCGGCCTCTACCCTCTCTGGTAAATTTAGAAACACAAGGCTCAGTCTTGCTCTGAGATGACAGTTCATAAACCATTCCGCTGTTGGGACTCCCAGTGTTGCACATCGAATGTCCGATAGCCAAGAAGGAAGCATTAGATTCAGGGTTCCTCTTGACTACTTCTTTAGTCCAGACTTAAAAGTCTGGAAGGTTCATTCAGCTCGTCTGTTGGATGCTGGGTAGTAAGACGCTGTTCCAATGTGCTTTATACCATTGAGTGTGGTCAAATTTTGATTTGATTTATTATTGTCACATGTATTAACATATAGTGAAAAGTATTGTTTCTTGCGTGCTATATAGACAAAACATACTGTTCAAAGAGAAGGAAAGGGGAGAGTGCAGAATGTAGTACATAGAACATAGAACATTACAGCGCAGAACAGGCCCTTCGGCCCACGATGTTGCGCCGACCAGTTACAAAACAATGACCCACTAACCTAAACCAAACTCTTTTCGTCCATAGTGTTACAGTCATAGCTAGGGTGTAGAGAAAAATCAACTTAGTGCGAAGTTGGTCCATTCAAAAGTCTGATGGCAGCAGGGAAGAAGCTGTTCTTGAATTGGTTGGTACGTGACCTCAGATTTTTGTATTCTTTTCCTGATGGAAGAAGGTGGAAGAGAGAATGTCCAGGATGCGTGGTGTCCTTAATTATGCTGGCTGCTTTGCCGAAGAAGTGGGAAGTGTAGACAGAGTCAATGGATGGGAGGCTGGTTTGTGAGATGGATTGGGCTACATTCATGACCTTTTGTAGTTTCTTGTGGTCTTGGGCAGAGCAGGAGCCCAGACCAAACTGTGACACAACCAGAAAGAATGCTTTCTGTGGTGCATCTGTAAAAGTTGGTGACAGTCGTAGCTGACATGCCAAATTTCCTTAGTCTCCTGAGAAAGTAGAGGCGTTGGTGGTTAGTTGAAATTCAGCACCTGTGAATACTGTTCCATTGTCAGACACTGTGACTTCATGTATTCTGTGGATGGAAAAACATTGGGGTAACCTTTCAATGGTAGCATGCGATGTTGGAGACTTCACCCCAATAATGTCCATCGACAATGGGCAAAATAACTGCACTCAAATGCACCAAAATAATAAATATGGACCTGTACCCATGGCTGGCCAGGCCATTACCAAGGGTGTAGTAGAGCTGCAGAAGGTGACTTTTGTTGCAATTGACACCGTTCTCAGTGTTTGACTAGGCTCTCGATGTTGGCATCCATGTCAGGCCACCACACAAAACATACGGCGAACATCTTCATCTTCAAGATGCCCAGATGAGCACTGTGTCATTCTGTTGCAAGTGGCTCACTGTCTGGCACAGCGACATACTCTTGCTCCCCAGAGCACGATGCTATCCTGGCAACTCAATTCATTCTGCGGATAACAGATAGTTTATTTCTTTAGAAGCTGGCTCATTAGCCCAACCTTTAAGTATTTTGTGTCTCCAACTGGACAGAAGTGATCCAAACTCTCCATTGTTGTATGGAAAGCTACACATGCTGAAGACATGCCAAAAGATAGGCTCGTGTATCGTAACAACATTTTGTGTGTTTATGATGATATTACCTTGAGAAGCATAAGAACATAAGAAATAGGAGCAGGAGTAGGCCATCTGGCCCTTCGAGCCTGCCCCGCCATTCAATAAGATCATGGCTGATCTGTCGTGACTCAGCTCCACCTTCCCGCCCTCTCCCCATAACCCTTAATCCCCTCTCTTATCAAAAACCCATCAACCCGCTTCTTGAAAATATTTAGCGAGGCAGCCTCCACCACTTCAACGGGCAGAGAATTCCAGAGATTCACCACCCTTTGAGTGAAGAAGTTCCTCCTCAACTCTGTTCTAAACCGCCCCCCCTTTATCTTGAGGCTGTGCCCCCTAGTCCTACTGTCTTTTTTGAAACTCGAATTGCTGATATGTAGCTTTGTAGCTTCCCCGGGCTTAAATGGTCACTACGAGAGGACACAGATTTAAGGTGCGGGGAGGAAAGTACAGAAATGATGTTAGGGGTAAGTTTTTCACTCAGAGGCTGGTGAGTGAATGGAATCGGCTGCCATTGGTGGTGGTGGAGGCGAACTCGCTGGGGTCTTTTAAAAGACTTTTGGATGAGTATATGGGATCTAGTGGGATTGGGGGTTATAGATAGGTCTATGGCTTAGTAGGTATAGAAGTGATCGGCGCAACTTGTGGGCCGAAGGGCCTGTTTGTGCTGTAGTGTTCTATGTTCTATAAGGTTGACCTCTGGCTAGCCTTGCACACAGGTCTTCAATCTTCAGGATTGGATAATTATCCGACTTGACAGCTCGATGAACCGTAATCACCATAAATGCAGATGGTCTTATCTGGTTTCAATACAGGAACAATTGTGTGCTGCCCATTCCGAGAACCAAACTGGTTGGATAGTGCCCAGATCTTCCAAGCACTTTAATTCACTAACTACTTTCTCTAGTAAAGCATATGGTACTGGTCTTGCCTCAAGGAATCGAGGGGTTACCTCTGGGTCCATGTAGATCTTTGCTTGCAGGCCTTTTCATTTGTCTGATTCATCCTTGAAGACACTTTCGTATTTCTTCGTCAGTTCGAGCAGTCCTTCCTGCACTTGGAACATTTTGGTTCAAATTAACTCGATTTACTTAAGCCAATCATGGTCAGCAAGTCTTGGTCCTTTGCTGTCACTATGATCTCTGGGAGTTTGGCAGATTGTTGAAACCGGAAACCGGAGCACCTGGAGGAAACCCACGCAGACATGGGAAGAATGTACAGACTCTGCGCAGACGGTGGCCCAAGCCGGGAACTGAACCCGGTCCTTGGCACTGTGAGGGAGCACTGTGCCACTGTGTCGCCCATTTTGTTAGCAAAATGGGATCAAACAGGCAGTGGCAATGTAAATATGAAATTGGCTTAGGGACAGAAAACAGAGAGTACTGGTGACTGGCTGTCTTTTACTGTGGAGAAAACTATACAGAGGTCAGTGTTGAGACCACAGCTCTTTCCAATCTAGATTAATGATCCAGACTTGGGCATCATTTCAAAGCTGGCAGATGATGTAAATGGAACAAACAAAGAACAGGATAGTTCAGATTTCCGGAAAACTGGCGAAATGGGCAGCACACGTGGAGAATGAATTTTTAGACATGTTGAGTGGGGGTAATTCAGTTTAGCAGCAAGAACGAGGATGTGTCATACAAGTAAAACAGCACAGTTTTCAAATGGGTGCAGAACAAAGAGAGCTGGGTACGTACAAATCTCAGATGATGACGACAAGCTGAGAAGGCTGCGAATTAGGCCAATGGGATTCGGGGTTTTATCAATGGACGCATTGAGTCAAAAGTAAGGAAGTTATAAAACACTGGCTAAGCCTCAGCTGCGGTACTGTTTCCAATTCTGGGGAACTCACAATAGGAGGTGCAGTGCAGAGCTACACCTGGGCAGCAAGGAGGAATGGGGTGTGAGCGTCGCTGGCTAGACCAACATTTACTGCCCATTCTTAATTGCCCTCGAGAAGGTGGTGGTGAGCTGCCTTCTTGAACCCCAGTAGTCCATATCTAGGTACACTCACAGTGCTGTTAGGGAGGGAGCACCAAGGTTTTGTCCCAGCGACAGTGAAGGAACAGCGATATATTTCCAAGTCAGGATGGTGAGTGGTTTGGAAGGAAATCTCCAGGTGGTGGTGTTCCCATGGGGTTACTCTCCTGAAAGAAGGGTAAGGGAAATCTGATAGAGTGTTTCAGAAGAAATTGTTCCGATAGATTAAAGAAGAAGTGTTCTTCCAGTGGCAGGAGGGTAAGTCAGCAGAATGTCACAGATCTGAAGATATTTAGAACATAGAACATTACAGCGCAGAACAGGCCCTTCGGCCCACGATGTTGCGCCGACCAGTTACAAAACATTGACCCACTAGCCTAAACCAATCCTTTTTCATCCATAAACATATCCACAGATCTCTTAAACGCCCCCAAACTAGGTGCATTTACAACTGCAGCTGGCAGGGCATTCCAGTCCCTCACCACCCTCTGGGTAAAGAACCTACCCCTGACATCAGTCCTATAACTACCCCCCCTTAATTTAAAGTCGTGCCCCCTCGTGCTAGCTTTATCCATCCTAGGAAAAAGGCTATCACTATCTACCCTGTCTAAACCTCTATTTGGAAAAATATCCAGAGGCAACACGAGGAAAATAAATTTTTGCTATGAATTGTTGTGATCTGGAATGTGCTGCTGTGGAAACAATTGGATAACATTGGAAAGGGAATTGGAGAGGGGATATTTGCTGGGTTATGGGAAAAGAGATAGGGAATGACATTAGTCTTGTAAACCTGAACTGTTCCAATATATTTACATATTCCCTTAAACAAGAAGAGAAATAGTATATACAATACTCCAGATGTGATCTCACCAGTGCCCTGTACAACTGAAGCATTACCTCCCTACTTTTCTCTCACAATAAATGATAATATTCTATTAGATTTCCTAATTACTTGCTGTATCCACATACAAACCTTTTGCAATTCATACACTAGGATGCCCAGATGGCTCTGAACCAGAGCTCTGCAATCTCTCACCATTTAGATAATAAGCTACTTTTTTATCCTTCCTGCCAAAATGGATGATTTCATATTTGTCTGAATTATACGCCATTTGCCGGAAACTTGCCACTCACTAAACCCATCTATGTTTCTTTGTATGTTCCTTATGCCCTCTTCACAATTTATTTCCCACCTATCTTTGTGTCATCAGCATTTTTTGCAACGATACCTTCAATCCCTTCATCCAAGTCATATAAATTGTTAAAATTTGAGACCTCATCCCTGTGGCATAGCACTCGTTACAAGCTGCTAATCAGAAAAAGACCCACTCTGCAAACCTCGCCAATACATTACCCCTAAAACGAGCTTTTATTTTCCTCAATAACATTTGATGTGACACTGTATCAAATGCCTCCTGGAAATCTGGGTACAGTACACCCACCGGTTCCCCTTTATCATGAAAACTCCAATAAGTTATAGAATCCCTCCAGTGCAAAAGGAGGTCGTTCAGCCCATCGAGTCTGCATTGCCCACAATCCCACCCGCAAGACAACATATTTACCCTGCTAATCCCCCTGACACTAGGGTCAATTGAGCATGGCCAATCAATCAAACCTGCACATCTTTGGACTGTGGGAAGAAACCGGAGAACCCGGAGGAAACCCACACAGACACAGGGAGAATGTGCAGACTCCAGACAGACAGTGACCCAAGGCTGGAATTGAACTCGGGTCCCTGGCGCTGTTTTAAGACAACAGTGACCATTTTCAAACCCAATATCAATGTTGTTTGTTTTGATTGAGATATGTTGCGTTTTTTATAGTGGAATTGGGAGTTGTCACTAACAAAACAAAAGGAAGACGGGACTAAAGAAATCAAGCACTCCGAACCGGGAAATGGCAAACGGAGTTCAATACAGATAAGTGCGAGGGGTTGCATTTTGGAAAGTCAAATCAAGGTAGGACTTTCATGACGAATGGTAGGACCTTAGGGAGTATCGTGGGACAGACGAACCATGGAGTTCAGGTGCACGGTTTTCTAAAGGTGAAGATAGAAAGGGCAGTGAAGAGGCTTTTGGTATGCTGGCCTTCATCAGTCAGGGCATTGAGTATAGAAGTTGGGAGGTCATGTTGCAGCTGTACAGGGCATTGGTGAGGCCATACCTGGAGTATTGTATCCAGTTTCGGTAGACTTGCTGGAGGAAAGATGTTATTAAACTGGAGAGAGTGCAGAAGAGATTTACAAGGATGTTGCCAGGACTCAAGGCACTGAGTTATAGGGAGAAATTGGACAGACTGGAACTTTGGAGCGTAGGAGACTGAGGGATGACCTTATAGAGCAGTATAAGATCATGTCGGGCATGGATAGGGTGAATGCATTCAGTCTTTTCCTCAAGGTTGGGGAATGGAGAACTAGAGGGCATAGGTTTAAGAGGGGAGAGAATTAATGCGAACCCAAGGAGCAACGTTTTTATAGAGGGTGGAATGTATGTGAAATGAGCTGCCGGAAGAAGTGGTTGAGGTAGGGACATTGATAGCATTTAAAAAGCATTTGGACAGATACAGGGATAGGAAAGGTTTAAAGGGATATGGGTCAAATGCAGGCAAATGGGGTTAGCTTAGATGGGCTTTTTGGCTAGCATGAACCAGTTCGGGCCAAAGGGCCTGTTTCCATGCTACACATTTTACGATTCTAGGAACTGTTAGTGTTGTTTGCACATGAAGTAAAGTAAGAAGGAAGATTCTTTTCTTACGATGAACTGAATGAATTGAAAACATAACTACAAGACTTGGGGGCAATCTTTAAAATTAGAACCAGGCCTTTCAGGAATGGCATGGGGAAGGACGTCTTCACACAAAGTGGAGTGGAAATGTGGATGTCTTTCTCCCACAATAAGCTGCTTAGGCCGGGGTGGGGGGGGAGGGGTCAAAAGACAATGTCCAAACTAACACTGATGGATTTTCATTAGGTTAATGATAGAATGAGATAGAAGCTATTCATCATCTCACTGAATGGCTAGGCAGGATTGAGGGGCTGAATGGCCTCCTGTCTTCCTTCAGTGTTTGTCTGCAAGCACTGGAGCTGCTGGAATAGTTCTAACATGGCCTCCAATGCGACGACATGATTCAATATTGCGAGCCGTGGATTTGAGAGCAATTCCTTACCGGCCTCCAGCAGCAACTGGATTGTCTGGAAGTCGTCAACCAATACTGCGTAATGAAGAGCTGTGCAGCCACGGAAACTTGCCCGTGTGTTCAACCGGTTACTAAATTCATCTTCTCTAGTTACCAGCACTGCGGGTCAGAAAATATTACAAACATTAATATACCTCAGTGTGTACTCTAACAATCGGCATGGAGAAATCCTGAGCACAATATCCGGATAGTCAGTGCTGAGGGAGCGCCGCACTGTCAGAGGGTCAGTGCTGAGGGAGCGCCGCACTGTCAGAGGGTCAGTACTGAGGGAGCGCCGCACTGTCAGAGGGTCAGTACTGAGGGAGTGCCGCACTGTCAGAGGGTCAGTGCTGAGGGAGCGCCGCACTGTCAGAGGGTCAGTGCTGAGGGAGTGCCACACTGTCAGAGGGTCAGTACTGAGGGAGTGCCGCACTGTCAGAGGGTCAGTGCTGAGGGAGCGCCGCACTGTCAGAGGGTCAGTGCTGAGGGAGCGCCGCACTGTCAGAGGGTCAGTGCTGAGGGAGCGCCGCACTGTCAGAGGGTCAGTGCTGAGGGAGCGCCGCACTGTCAGAGGGTCAGTGCTGAGGGAGCGCCGCACTGTCAGAGGGTCAGTGCTGAGGGAGTGCCGCACTGTCAGAGGGTCAGTGCTGAGGGAGCGCCGCACTGTCAGAGGGTCAGTGCTGAGGGAGCGCCGCACTGTCAGAGGGTCGGTGCTGAGGGAGCGGCGCACTGTCAGAGGGTCAGTGCTGAGGGAGCGCCGCACTGTCAGAGGGTCAGTGCTGAGGGAGCGCCGCACTGTCAGAGGGTCAGTGCTGAGGGAACGCCGCACTGTCAGAGGGTCAGTGCTGAGGGAGCGCCGCACTGTCAGAGGGTCAGTGCTGAGGGAACGCCGCACTGTCAGAGGGTCAGTGCTGAGGGAGCGCCGCACTGTCAGAGGATCAGTGCTGAGGGAGCGCCGCACTGTCAGAACTGTCCAAGGTGCTGTAAAGTGGATAAACTGAAGCAAGAACAGAGCTCAGTATCTGATATTCGTCTTCCGAGGCAGGTATTGTGTGTCTGATGAAGGGTCATCCAGACTCGAAACGTTGGCTCTACTCTCTCTCCACAGATGCTGTCAGACCTGCTGAGGCTTTCCAGCGTTTTCTGTTTTTGTTTCAGATTCCAGCATCTGCAGTATTTTGCCTTTATCTTAAAGCAAAATGAAGTCCTGCCTGTCATTTATGATTGACAAATTGATCCCTCAGCCACTGCATGAAGGAAGTAGCTGTGCTGAAAATGCCGCAACCTGAAGCACTAAACCATTTGGGAGCTCGCTGTGCACGTAATGTTTCCTAAATTCTAAAACCCAAGACACTTCAGTGGCACACAGGGATGCCCTGAAGTTATCAAAGGTGCTACAGAAATGCAGTCTCTCTGTTCCATTCTCTGTCTTTCCTCCATGCAGCATCTCAGCTGCTCCATGTAACCTAATTCTTCCAGCCCTTGCAGCATCTGAGGATGTCTGGATGCACTGGAAGGGGTGCAGAGGAGATTCACCAGGATGTACCTGGGATGGAACATTTAAGTTATAATGTTGGATGGATTTAGGTTGTTTTCATTGAAGCAGAGAAGTCTGATGGATGACCTTTAAAATCGTACCCGCCTCTACTACTATCTCTGGCAACTTGTTCCTGACAGTCCCAACTCTGTGTGTGAAAAAAATTGCCCCTCTGGGCACTTTTGTATCTCTCCCCTTAAACCTGTGCCCTCTAGTTTTAGACTCTCCTACTATTGGGAAAAGGTATTGACTATCTAGCTCACCTATGCCCCTCATTATTTTATAGACCTCTATAAGATCATCCTTAAGTGTCCTACGCTCCAGAGAAAAGATTCCCAGTCTATCCAGCCTCTCCTTATAACTCAAATCATCAAGTCCTGGTAGCATCTGTAAGGAGAGAAAAGAGCTGACATTTTGAGTACAGTTGACCCTGGGTCAAAGCCCATGTGGGGTTAGGGGGACAGAGGTGGAATGGAATTGTCGATGGGCTGTATGGCCTCCTTCTGTACTGTAGGTACCAAAAAGGAGGGCACTTTTCAGAAGATCATAGAATCCCATCGTGCAGAAGGAGGCCATTTGGCCCATCAAATCTGCACTGACCCACCCAGGCCCTATCCTCATGTATTTACCGTAGCTAAACCCCCTGACACTAAGGGGCATTCACCTAACCTGCACATCTTTGGACTGTGGGAGGAAACCGGAGTATTCGGAGCAAACTCCACGCAGACAGTGACCAAAGCCGGGAATCGAACTTGGATCCCTGGTGCTGCGAGACAGCAGTGCTAACCACTGTGCCACCATGCCGCCCCTCGTTTTGGCTTCGGGCGAAGAGCGCGGAGAGAGGTGATGCAACCTTCCCAAGGTTTCGCTGGGCCACCTTTCTACATCGGCCCAGGGCTCCAGTCTTTGCGTTTTTGCCTTTAAGCTCTTCGTTGTGAGGAATAACACCCAGGAACAGACAGCTGGATACCACAGCTGCAAAATACGGGTCTGATCTGCGCCCGCATGTGGGTGTGCTGAGTAGGGCTGTATATGTGTGTATGCGCGTGCATGTGCCAATATATCCGCATGTTTTGTTTTAAAAATTGTTTGCCGGGCGGAGACCCCTTTTATTTCAGATGTGGAAAGTGTAACGAACAGCAGTTGCCACAGAAGATGAATATCAGATACTAGCAACCTCCGCTATAAAAAGATTAAACCGTTATTGTTGTTTTCCCCCATGGTTCGACGTGACAGAGCAGTCATCATTTGTAAAAAATGTCTGTGCATGAGATAACTACAGAAAACTCAATAAAGTGTCAGCCAAAGACTGCTGCACTATCCATCACCGGGGCTGGCTGGAAAATTTCACCTCTTTGTCTCTGCAGGCACTGAAACAGATGCTGGTAATATTTCCGTAACATTTGTACATTAAAACACAAAACAAAAGCAGTGAAAGAGAGCGGGAGATGGATAGATGGAGATCGAGAGCGCCGGCAGTGGAGGAGACAGAAATAAATAATACAATGGTAAACACAAATAAAATAACTCTTCTCAGATTTCATTTGCTTATTGAAAGCAGATATGGGAAAAGAAATGATGGTTTTCAGGTGGCTCAAAGTTATTGGATTTGAAACCAGCTTTTTTTCTAAAAAAAAAACCCAGAAACTGGGATGAGCTTCCACTTGAATGAAAGACTCCCACAGGAATGAACAACCCCTCCTTTGCTCCATCGTTTTGTACTGAACCTCATCACATCCATCACTTCGGAATAAGGAACTTGGAGGTGCCAAGCTGTAAAATTTGGCAGCCATTTTGCACATGGCAGGATCCCACAAAGGAGGGTCACTGTTAATCTGGTTATTTAGCATTTGTTTGGAGTGATTAATGTGGAGACTACAATCTCCCGTCAGTTACTTCCAGTCTGTGCTGAGATAGCTCATCTCAATTAGATGCAACAGTTACAGTCACAGGCTTGGGTTTAGCAGGATTATGGTTGGTTTGGAGGGGGTAGCTAAATCAACCAGACCTCCCAATCTTTGGCAGTGCCGGGTGCAGAGGGACCTCGGGGTCCTTGTGCATGAGTCGCAAAAACCCAGCTTGCAGGTGCAGCAGGTGGTCAGGAAGGCGAATGGGATGCTGGCCTTCATAGCGAGGGGGATTGAATATAAAAGTAGGGAGGTCTTGCTGCAGCTGTATAGGGCATTGGTGAGGCTGCAGCTGGAGTACTGTGTACAGTTTTGGGCGCCGCACCTGCGCAAGGATATTTTGGCCCTGGAGGGAGTGCAGAGGAGGTTTACTAGGCTGATACCAGAGTTGAGGGGATTGAGCTATGAGGAGAGGCTGAATAAACTAGGCTTGTACTCGTTAGAGTTTAGAAGAATGAGGGGAGATCTCATTGAGACGTATAAGATGATGAATGGGATGGATAGGATAGAGGTGGAGAGACTCTTCCCGCTCAAAAAAGACAGTAGGACTAGGGGGCACAGCCTCAAGATAAAGGGGAGGCGGTTTAGAACGGAGTTGAGGAGGAACTTCTTCACTCAAAGGGTGGTGAATCTCTGGAATTCTCTGCCCGTTGAAGTGGTGGAGGCTGCCTCGCTAAATATTTTTAAGAAGCGGGTTGATGGGTTTTTGATAAGAGAAGGGATTAAGGGTTATGGGGAGAGGGCGGGAAGATGGAACTGAGCCACGACAGATCAGCCATGATCTTATTGAATGGCGGGGCAGGCTCGAAGGGCTAGATGGCCTACTCCTGCTCCTATTTCTTATATGTTCTTATATATGTTCTTATATGTATCGAGGGAAGACAGGGCCATCTTAATTGGATTTCCCAGAACTCCCAGTGTTGTGGCATCCCTCCTCCACTGGGAAACACCATGGCTCTGAATGTCCTTCACGGAGGAAATCTGCCATCCTTACCCGGTCTGGCCTACATGTGACTCCAGATCCACAGCAATGCGGTTGACTCAACTGCCCTCTGAAATGGCCGAGCAACACACTCAGTTCAAAGGGCAACTAAGGATGGGCAGTAAATGCTGGCCAGCTAGCGACACCCATGTCCCACAAAATGAATAAAAAGAATTTCCTGCAATAAGGCTTCTTATCGTCATCCTTCAGCTCAAAGGGACTCTGTGATACGCCATTCAGCCCTTCGAGCCTGCCCCGTAACTCATTATGATGATAGCTGATCGTCCAACTCAGTAGGCTGTTCCCACCTTCCACCCATATCCTTTGATCTCTAAACGTTTTATCTAACTCCATTTTAAAAATGTACAATGTTTTGGCCTCAATTACTTTCTGTGGTAGAGAATTCCACAGGCTCACTGCTCTCTGGGTGAAGAAATTCCTCCTCCTTTCAGTCCTAAAGGGGCTGCACGAGTGGTTAGCACTGCTGCCTTACAGCGCCAGGGACCTGGGTTCAATTCTGGCCTTGGGTCACTGTCTGTGTGGAATTTGCACGTCCACCCTGTGTCTGCGTGGGTTTCCTCCGGGTGCTCCGGTTTCTTCCCACAGTCCAAAGATGTGCGGATGAGGCGGATTGGCTAAATGCCCCTTAGTGTCCCAGGACGTGCAGGTTAGGGGGATTGGTGGGGTAAATATGTGGGGTTACGGGGATAAGATGGGGGAAGAGGGCCTGGATCAGATGCTGTCAGAGAGTCGTTGCAGACTTGATGGGCCAAATAGCCACCTTCTGCACTGTCGGGATTCTGCTCCATGATTCTAAAACAGTAAGCCCGTATCCTCAGACTGTGACCCCTGGACAAACCCGCCCTCAGGAACATTCTTTCTGCATCTACGCCGTTTAGTCCTGTTAGAATTTAAAGTAAGGCTTATGTTAACACTGCGATGAAGTTACTGAGAAATTGCCCTAGTCGCCGCACTCCGGCACCTGTTCAGGTCAAGATTCCCCCCCCCCCCACCCCCCCACCATCATTCCAAACTGCAGACATCTTCCATCACATTGCAGATGATAGAGAGCTGATTGGGTGGTAACTGCCTGGGTTGGATTTGTCCTGGTTTTTGTCAACAAAATGTACCTCGGCAATTCTGCGGGGAGAAGGCGGAGGAAAGGCACTGGGTGAACTGCTCACTTGGAGAGCTGGCACGGATATGATCGGCTGAATGGCCTCTTTCTGCACTGTAACAATTTTGTGACAGCACAGCACTCCCTCAGTGCTGAGCTGGATTTAATTCTCAAGCCTGTGGGGTGGGTCTGAAGCAGTGGGGTCACTGAGATGTGATTCACACATTTAAGCTAATACTCAACATCATCACAGCAGTGGAGAGAATTCCACACTTCTCAGCATCCAGCAGGTGAAATTTTTTTTGGACTGTTTTGAAATCTTGGAACAAGAAACAATAAAAATTTGCATTGATGTAGAACATACAACACTACAGCACAAACAGGCCCTTCGGCCCACGAGTTGCACCGATCACATCAACACCTATCTATAACCCCCAATCCCATAAAACCCCATATACTCACCCAGAAGTCTTTTAAAAGACCCCAGCGAGTTCGCCTCCACCACCGATGACGGCAGCCGATTCCATTCACTCACCACCCTCTGAGTGAAAAACTTACCCCTAACATCACTTCTGTACTTTCCTCCCCGCACCTTAAATCTGTGTCCTCTCGTAGCAACCATTTCAACCCGGGGAAATAGCCTCTGAGAGTCCACCCTATCTATTCCTCTCAACATTTTATAAACTTCTATCAGGTCGCCTCTCAACCTTCGTCTCTTCAGGGAAAAGAGACCCAGCTCCCTCAACCTAACTTCATAAGGCATGCCTCCCAATCCAGGCAGCATCCTTGTAAACTCCTCTGCACCCTTTCAATAGCTTCTACGTCTTTCCTATAGTGAGGCGACCAGAACTGCGCACAGTACTCCAAATGAGGCCTGACGAGGGTCTTATAAAGTTGCAGCATTACCTCCCGACTCCTAAACTCAATCCCTCGATTAATGAAGGCCAGTATACCATATGCCTTCTTGACCACCTCTTCCACCTGCGAGGCCAATTTAAGAGTCCTGTGGACCCGGACCCCAAGATCCTTCTGCTCTTCAACACTACTAAGACTCCTGCCCTTGATAGTGTACTCGTTCATCCCATTGGTTCTGCCAAAATGGACGACTACGCATTTATCCGCGTTGAAGTCCATCTGCCACTTCTCCGCCCAGTCCTGCATCCTATTTATGTCCTGCTGCAACTTTTGACATCCTTCCAGACCATCCACAACACCACCGACCTTCGTGTCATCAGCGAACTTACTTACCCATCCCTCCACTTCCTCATCCAGGTCATTTATGAAAATGACAAACAGCAAGGGTCCTAGAACAGATCCCTGGGGCACTCCACTGGTGACTGACCTCCATTCAGAAAAAGACCCATCCACAACCACTCTCTGCCTTCTGCAGGCAAGCCAGTTCTGGATCCACAAGGCCAAAGGCCCTTGGATCCCATGCCCTCTCACCTTCTCAAGAAGTCTTGCATGGGGAACCTTATCAAACGCCTTGCTGAAGTCCATGTACACTACGTCATGGCACTTCCTTCGTCAATGTATTCAGTCACATTATCGAAGAACCCAACTCGGTTTGTAAGGCACGACCTGCCCTTGACAAATCCATGCTGACTATTCCTGATCATGTCAAACCTCTCCAAATGCTCGTAAATCTTGTCCCTCAGAAGCCTCTCCATCAGCTTACCAACCACTGAGGTCAGACTCACCGGTCGGTAATTTCCCGGGCTTTCTCTGTTCCCTTTCTTGAAAATAGGGACTACATCCGCAATCCTCCAATCTTCCGGAACCTCTCCCGTCTAAATTGACGACGCATAGATCATCGCCAGGGGCTCTGCAATCACTTCCCTTGCCTCCCACAGTATCCTGGGGTATATCCCATCTGGTCCTGGCGACTTATCTCTTGATAGAATTCAAAAGTTCTAACACATCCTCCACCTTAATATCCACAAACTCAATCTTTTCCATCTGCTGCAAATAAGAACATAAGAAATAGGAGCAGGAGTAGGCCATCTAGCCCTTCGAGCCTGCCCCGCCATTCAATAAGATCATGGCTGATCTGTCGTGGCTCAGTTCCATCTTCCCGCCCTCTCCCCATAACCCTTAATCCCCTCTCTTATCAAAAACCCATCAACCCGCTTCTTAAAAATATTTAGCGAGGCAGCCTCCACCACTTCAACGGGCAGAGAATTCCAGAGATTCACCACCCTTTGAGTGAAGAAGTTCCTCCTCAACTCTGTTCTAAACCGCCTCCCCTTTATCTTGAGGCTGTGCCCCTAGTCCTACTGTCTTTTTTGAGCGGGAAGAGTCTCTCCACCTCTATCCTATCCATCCCATTCATCATCTTAAATGTCTCAATGAGATCTCCCCTCATTCTTCTAAACTCTAACGAGTACAAGCCCAGTTTATTCAGCCTCTCCTCATAGCTCAATCCCCTCAACTCCGGTATCAGCCTAGTAAACCTCCTCTGCACTCCCTCCAGGGCCAAAATATCCTTGCGCAGGTGCGGCGCCCAAAACTGCACACAGTACTCCAGCTGCGGCCTCACCAATGCCCTATACAGCTGCAGCAAGACCTCCCTACTTTTATATTCAATCCCCCTCGCTATGAAGGCCAGCATCTCATTCGCCTTCCTGACCACCTGCTGCACCTGCAAGCTGGGTTTTTGCGACTCATGCACAAGGACCTCGAGGTCCCTCTGCACCGTCGCCTGCTGCAGTTTTTCGCCATCCGTAGCAAAATCTCCCAGATCAGCTTCCACCGTAAATACTGAGGCAAAGTACTCATTGAGCACCTCTGCCATTTCTTCTGGTTCCACACAGACCTTTCCCCTTTCACCTTTTATAGGTCCTATCCCTTCTCTTCTCATCCTTTTACCTTTCACATATTTATAGAAGGCCTTGGGATTCTCCTTAATCTTCCCCGCCAAGGTCTTCTCATGACCCCTTCTGGCTCTCCTAATTTCCCTTTTAAGCTCCTTTCTACAGTCCTTATACTTCTCAAGATCCTTAACCTCTCCTAGTTCCCTGAATCTTTTGTACACCTTCCCTTTCCTCCTGACTAGGTTCAACACAGCCTTCGTGCACCACGGTTCCCGCGACCTACCAAAACCCCTTGTCTCATCGGAACGTTGTCACGCATAGCTCCAGACAAACATTCCTTGAATATCCGCCACCTTCCTTCGGTACTTTTCCCTCAGAACGCCTCCTTCCAGTTTATTTGTCCAAGTAACTTCCTGACTTCTTCGTATCTTCCCTTACTCCAGACAAATACCTTCCTAGCCTGCCTGATCCGATCTCGTTCCAATGCAATTGTGAAGGAAATAGAATTATGGTCACCATTCCCAAGATGCTCTCCTACCGAGAGATCCATCACCTGCCCTGGTTCATTCGCCAGTACCAGGTCAAGTACAGCCTCTCCCCTCGTAGGCTTATCCACATTCTTCCTGAACACACCTAACAAACTCCTCCCCATCCAAACCCCATTACCCTAGGGATATTTCAGTCGACGTTTGGGAAATTGAAGTCTCCCATCACGACAACTCTGTTATTAATACATTTCTCCAGAATCTGTTTCCCTATCTGCACTTCAATTTCCCCGTCACTATTGGGCGGCCTATGGAATACACCCAGCAAAGTTTTCGACCCTTTGCTGTTTGTAACTTCCACCCACAGAGACTCTGTAGATAGTCCCTCCACGGCATCCTCTTTCTCTGCAGCCATGACACCGTCCCTGATCAACAGTGCCACTCCACCACCTCTTCTGCCATCCTCCCTATCTTTTATAGAACATTACAGCACAAACAGGCCCTTCGGCCCTCGAGTTGCGCCGATCGCATCAACCCCACCAATCTATAGACCTATCTATAACCCCCAATCCCATTAAACCCCATATACTCATCCAGAAGTCTTTTAAAAGACCCCAGCGAGTTTGCCTCCACCACCGACGACGGCAGCCGATTCCAATCACTCACCACCCTCTGAGTGAAAAACTTACCCCTAACATCACCTCTGTACCTCCCTCCCCGCACCTTAAATCTGTGTCCCCTCGTAGCGACCATTTCAACCCGGGGAAATAGCCTTTGAGAGTCCACCCTATCTATTCCTCTCAACATTTTATAAACTTCTATCAGGTCGCCTCTCAACCTTCGCCTCTCCAGGGAAAAGAGTCCCAGCTCCCTCAACCTATCTTCATAAGGCATGCCTCCCAGTCCAGGCAACATCCTTGTAAATCTCCTCTGCACCCTTTCAATAGCTTCTACATCTTTCCTATAGTGAGGCGACCAGAACTGCGCACAGTACTCCAAATGAGGCCTGACAAGGGTCCTGTAAAGTTGCAGCATTACCTCCCGACTCCTAAACTCAATCCCTCGATTAATGAAGGCCAGTACACCATACGCCTTCTTGACCACCTCCTCCACCTGCGAGGCCGATTTAAGAGTCCTGTGAACCCGGACCCCGAGATCCTTCTGCTCTTCAACGCTACTAAGACCCCTGCCCTTAATAGTGTACTCGTTCATCCCGTTGGTTCTACCGAAATGGACTACTACACATTTATCCGCGTTGAAGTCCATCTGCCACTTTTCCGCCCATTCCTGCATCCTATCTATGTCCTATCTATCCTTCCTGAAGCATCTGAAACCTGGCACCTGAAGTACCCAGTCCTGTCCCTGAGACATCCAAGTTTCCGTAATGGCCACCACATCACAATCCCAAGCAGCAATCCATGCCCTAAGCTCATCTACCTTATTCACTACACTCCTGGCATTAAAATATATACACTTCAGCTCCTCAGTCTGGGCATTTCCCTTCTCCACCCTCTGTCTAACCTCCCTCCCATACTGCCTGCGGTCCTCCCCTAACTGGGAGCTAACCTCCTCCGTCCCAGTTTCCCTATCACAATTCCCTCCCCCCATCCTTTCTAGTTTAAAGTCCCCCCGGTAGCCTTAGCCAGTCTTCCCGCCAAGATATTAGTCCCCCTGGGATTTAAGTACTACCCATCCTTGCTGTACAGGTCCCACCTACCCCTAAAGAGGTCCCAGTGATCTAGGAACCGAAATCCCTGCCCTCTACACCAGTCCCTCAGCCACGCATTCAGCCTCCACCTCATTTCATTTCTTCCCTCATTCTCCCGTGGCACAGGCAGCAATCCTGAGATTACTACCTTCGCTTTTCTCTTCCTCAGCTGCCGACCCAGTTCTCTATAGTCCCTTTTCACGAGTGCCTCCCTCTTCTTGCCTACGTCAGTAGAACCTATATGTACTACAACCTCTGGTTCCTCACCCTCTCCTTTCAGGATAGAACATAGAACATAGAACACTACAGCGCAGAACAGACCCTTCGGCCCACGATGTTGCGCCGACCAGTTACAAAACAATGACCCACTAACCTAAACCAATCCCTTTTCATCCATAAACCTATCCATGGATCTCTTAAACGCCCCCAAACTAGGCGCATTTACAACTGCAGCAGGCAGGGCATTCCAATCCCTCACCACCCTCTGGGTAAAGAACCTACCCCTGACATCCGTCCTGGGATTGAATATAAAAGTAGGGAGGTCTTGCTGCAGCTGTATAGGGCATTGGTGAGGCCGCAGCTGGAGTACTGTGTGCAGTTTTGGGCGCCGCACCTGCGCAAGGATATTTTGGCCCTGGAGGGAGTGCAGAGGAGGTTTACTAGGCTGATACCGGAGTTGAGGGGATTGAGCTATGAGGAGAGGCTGAATAAACTAGGCTTGTACTCGTTAGAGTTTAGAAGAATGAGGGGAGATCTCATTGAGACGTATAAGATGATGAATGGGATGGATAGGATAGAGGTGGAGAGACTCTTCCCGCTCAAAAAAGACAGTAGGACTAGGGGGCACAGCCTCAAGATAAAGGGGAGGCGGTTTAGAACAGAGTTGAGGAGGAACTTCTTCACTCAAAGGGTGGTGAATCTCTGGAATTCTCTGCCCATTGAAGTGGTGGAGGCTGCCTCGCTAAATATTTTTAAGAAACGGGTTGATGGGTTTTTGATAAGAGAAGGGATTAAGGGTTATGGGGAGAGGGCGGGAAGGTGGAGCTGAGCCACGACAGATCAGCCATGATCTTATTGAATGGCGGGGCAGGCTCGAAGGGCTAGATGGCCTATTCCTGCTTCTATTTCTTATGTTCTTATGTTCTTAATTTAAAGCCATGCCCCCTCGTGCTAGATTTCTCCACCAGAGGAAAAAGGTTATCATTATCCACCCTATCTAAACCTCTAATCATCTTATATGTTTCAATAAGATCCCCTCTTAGCCGCCTTCTTTCCAGCGAAAACAACCCCAAATCCCTCAGCCTCTCCTCATAGGACCTCCCCTCCATATCAGGCCTGGTAAACCTCCTCTGCACCCTCTCCAAAGCCTCCACATCCTTCCTGTAATGTGGGGACCAGAACTGCACACAGTACTCCAAGTGCGGCCGCACCAGAGTTGTGTACAGTTGCAACATAATGCTGCAACTCCTAAATTCAATCCCCCTACCAATAAACGCCAAGACACCGTATGCCTTCTTAACAACCTTATCTACTTGATTCCCAACTTTCAGGGATCTATGTACACATACACCTAGATCCCTCTGCTCATCCACACTATTCAAAGTCCTCCCGTTAGCCCTATACTCGACACATCTGTTATTCCTACCAAAGTGAATTACCTCACACTTCTCCGCATTAAACTCCATCCGCCACCTCTCGGCCCAGCTCTGCAACCTGTCTAAGTCTTCCTGCAAACTATGACACCCTTCCTCACTATCTACCACACCTCCGACTTTGGTGTCATCAGCAAATTTACTAATCCACCCAACTATACCCTCATCCAGATCATTAATAAAAATTACAAACAGCAGTGGCCCCAAAACAGATCCCTGAGGCACACCACTCGTAACCGAACTCCATGATGAATATTTACCATCAACCACCACCCTCTGTCTCCTATCCGCTAGCCAATTCCTGATCCAATTCCCTAGATCACCCCCAATCCCATACATCTGCATTTTCTGCAGAAGCCTTCCATGGTGAACCTTATCAAACGCCTTACTAAAATCCATATACACCATGTCCACTGCCTTACCCCCATCCACCTCTTTGGTCACTTTCTCAAAAAACTCAATAAGGTTAATAAGGCATGACCTACCCGCCACAAAACCATGCTGACTATCTCCAATCAATTCATTACTCTCCAAATAACTATAAATCCTAACCCTAATAATTTTTTCTAAAACCTTGCCCACAACAGAAGTGAGACTCACCGGTCTATAATTCCCGGCAAAGTCTCTGTTCCCCTTCTTAAACAATGGGACAACATTCGTTAACCTCCAATCTTCCGGTACTATACCTGAGGCCAACGATGACCTGAAGATCAGAGCCAGAGGCTCTGCAATCACTTCTCTTGCCTCCCAGAGAATCCTGGGGTAAATCCCATCCGGACCAGGGGACTTATCTATTTTCAGACCCTCCAGAATATCCAGCACATCCTCCTTATCAACTTTAACACTGTCAATTCTACTCCCCTGCAACCCAGTGTCCTCCTCAGCTATATCCATGTCCCCCTGCGTGAACACTGAAGAGAAATATTGGTTCAATTACTCTCCAATCTCCTCCGGTTCCACACATAACTTCCTTCTGCTGTCTATAACTGGCCCTAATCTTGCCCTAACCAACCTTCTGTTCTTGACATACCTATAGAACGCCTTAGGATTCTCCTTAACCCTATCAGCCAAAGTCTTCTCATGTCCTCTTTTAGCCCTTCTTAGCTCACTCTTCAACTCCCTCCTAGCCAATCTAAAGTTTTCTAGTGCACTACCTGAGCCCTCACGTCTCATCCAAACATAAGCCTCCTTTTTCCTTTTAACCAACGAATCAACTTTTTTGGTGCACCACGGTTCCCTAGCCCTACCAATTCCTCCTTGCCTGACAGGAACATACCTATCACAGACTCGCAGTAGCTGCTCCTTGAAAAAACTCCACATTTCGGACATTCCCAGTCCCTGTAATCTCCTAGTCCAACCTATGCTTCCTAATTCTCTCCTAATAGCCTCATAATTACCCTTCCCCCAGCTAAAACCACTGACCCAAGGTTCATGCCTATCCCTTTCCATCACTAAGATGAACGTAATCGAATTGTGGTCACTATCACCAAAATGCACACCAACTTCCAAGTCTAGCACCTGGTCTGGCTCATTTCCCAGCACCAAATCCAATATAGCCTCACCTCTAGTCGGCCTATCTACAAAAAACCTTCCTGCACACTTTGTACAAAAACTGACCCCTCTAACGAGCTAGAGCTATAACAATTCCAGTCAATATTAGTAAAGTTAAAGTCCCCCATAACAATTACCCTATTACTATCACTCCTAACCAGGATTGTCTCCGCAATCCTTTCCTCAACCTCTCTAGAACTTTTAGGTCTATAAAAGACTCCCAACAGGGTGCCTCTCCACTCCTATTTCTAATCTCCGGTAATACTACCTCAACAGACAAGTCCTCATCAAACTTCCTCTCTGACACTGTGATACAATCCCTGACCAATAATGCTACCCCTCCCCCCCTTCTACCTCCTTCTCTACTCCGACTAAAACATTTGAACCCCGGGACCTGCAGCAACCATTCCTGCCCCTGCTCTATCCATGTCTCTGAAATGGCCACAACATCGAAGTCCCAGGTACTGATCCACGCTGCAAGTTCATCCACTTTATTGCGAATACTCCTCGCATTAAAGTATACACATTTCAAACCCTGCTCCGCCCCTCCCCCACAATGCCGTGGATTGCAGTCCCCACCTATGCCCCCTTCACTTTCAACCCCTCTACTCAGGATCCCATCCCCCCTCCGGATGTCTGGGACACGCCCAGAGACATCCCGAATCCCAGCCCCAGGGAGACAAACCACCATCTGCGACTCCCGTCTACGTCCACAAAAACGCCTGTCTGCGCCCCTCACTGTGGAGTCCCCTATTAACACTACCTTTCTGCTCTCTTTTTTGATTTTTTGACTCACTGGCTCTGCTCCAGAGACCTGGCCACCGCTTCCTCCCTCAGATGAGCTGTCCCCCCTCGTAGTACTCAGGCCGGAGTACTTATTTTGAAGGGGGACATCCACTGGTGTGCTCTCCATCACCCGTGGTTTCCCCTTCCTAATAGTTACCCATGTAGTGCCTTCAATATAATTTGACAGAGCCACATAAGGAGATATTTGGGCCAGTGACTAAAAGCTGGGTCAAAGAGGTGGGTTTTAAGCAGGGTCTTAAAGGGGAGATGGGGACAAGTTCATAAGCTTGGCATTAAGGGTTTAGAATCCCTACAGTGCAGAAGGAGGCCATTCGGCCCATTGAGTCTGTACTGACCCACCCAGGTCTTATCCTCATAACCCCACGTTTTTACCCTGCTAATGATTAGTAGGTTTGCTGACGACACAAAAGTTGATGAGTTTGCGGATAGCGATGAGGACCATCAGAGGATACAGTGGGATATAGATCAGTTGGAGAGTTGGATGAAGAGATAGCAGATGGAGTTTAATCCGGACAAATGTGAGGTGATGCATTTTGGAAGGTCTAATACAGATAGGAACTGTACAGTAAATGGCAGGACCCTTAAGAGTATTGGTAGGCAGAGGGATCTGGGTGTACAGGTACACAGGTCACTGAAAGTGGCAATGTAGGTGGAGAAGGTAGTCAAGAAGGCATACGGCATACTTGCCTTCATCAGCTGGGCACTGAGTTTAAAAATTGGTAAGTCATGTTGCAGCTTGATAGGACCTTAGTGAGGCTGCACTTGGAATATAGTGTTCAATTTTGATTGCCACACTACCAGAAGGATGTGGAGGCTTTGGAGAGGGTAGAGAAAAGATTTACCAGGATGTTGCCTGGTATGGAGGGCATTAGCTATGTGGAGAGGTTGGAGAGACTTGGTTTGTTCTCACAGGAATGATGGAGGTTGAGGGGAGACCTAATATAAGTCTACAAGATTATGAGAGGCATGGACAGAGTGGATAGTCAGAAGCTTTTTCCCAGGGTGGAAGAGTCAATTACTCGGGGGCACAGGTTTAAGATGTGAGGGGCAAAGTTTAAAGGAGATGTACGAGGCAGATTTTTTTACAGAGTAATGGATGCCTGAAACCTGTTGCTGGGGGAGGTAGTGGAAACGGATATGGTGGTGACTTTTAAGTGGCTTCTTGACAAGTATGTGAATAGGCTGGGAATGGAGGGATACCATCCCTGGAAAGGTTGGGGGTTTTAGTTCAGCTGGGCAGCATGGTTGGTGCAGGCTTGGAGGGCTGAAGGGCCTGTTCTTGTGCTGTAATTTTCTTTGTTCTTTGTAATCCCCTGCTGCTAAGGGGCAACTTACCACGGCCAATGAACCGAACTTACACATCTCTGGACTGTAGAAGGAAACCAGAGCACTCGGAGGAAACCCACGCAGACACGGGGAGAACGTGCAAACTCCACACAGACAGTGACCCGAGCCGGGAATTGAACCCGGGTCCCTGGCACAATGGGGCTGCAGTGTTAACTGCTGCGCCACTGCGCTAGCTTGGATTCTGGTGGTTGTAGGCAGGCCACCAAAGGCGAAGCGATTAAAATCGGGGATGGTTGAGAGACTAGAATTAGAGGAGTGCAGAGATCTGGGAGAGTTGTATGGGGGAGGTTGCAGAGACCATGGAGAGATTTGAAAGCAAGGATGAGAATTTTAAAATCGTGGTGCTCCCAGACTGGGAGACAATGTAGATCAGCAAGTACGTTGGTGATAGGGGAACAGGATTTGGTACATGTTAGGATACAAGCAGGCTGACTTTGCTGTGTAGTGCAGGGTAATGTATACCTTCCAGAGAATGGATGCGCTTCTCCCTCGACATCTCATACACATTACTGAATGCATCTCCGAGGTTGGGGTCCGCACCAGCTGCTATGAGGACCTTCACCACACTGAGAATAAAACAAACAGACATTGGTCAGCAACAACATGCATTTATATAGCAGCTTTCACGCCCAGAGTATCAAACTGCGGCACTAAGACACAGAAGCAAATTTGAGCATAGAACATAGAACATTACAGCACAAACAGGCCCTTCGGCCCTCGAGTTGCGCCGATCACATCAACCCCACCAATCTATAGACCTATCTATAACCCCCAATCCCATTAAACCCCATATACTCATCCAGAAGTCTTTTAAAAGACCCCAGCGAGTTCGCCTCCACCACCGACGACGGCAGCCGATTCCATTCACTCACCACCCTCTGAGTGAAAAACTTACCCCTAACATCACCTCTGTACTTCCCTCCCCGCACCTTAAATCTGTGTCCTCTCGTAGCGACCATTTCAACCCGGGGAAATTGCCTCTGAGAGTCCACCCTATCTATTCCTCTCAACATTTTATAAACTTCTATCAGGTCGCCTCTCAACCTTCGCCTCTCCAGGGAAAAGAGTCCCAGCTCCCTCAACCTATCTTCATAAGGCATGCCTCCCAGTCCAGGCAACATCCTTGTAAATCTCCTCTGCACCCTTTCAATAGCTTCTACGTCTTTTCTATAGTGAGGCGACCAGAACTGCGCACAGTACTCCAAATGAGGCCTGACGAGGGTCCTGTAAAGTTGCAGCATTACCTCCCGACTCCTAAACTCAATCCCTCGATTAATGAAGGCCAGTACACCATACGCCTTCTTGACCACCTCCTCCACCTGCGAGGCCGATTTAAGAGTCCTGTGAATCCGGACCCCGAGATCCTTCTGCTCTTCAACGCTACTAAGACCCCTGCCCTTAATAGTGTACTCGTTCATCCCGTTGGTTCTGCCGAAATGGACGACTACACATTTATTCGCGTTGAAGTCCATCTGCCACTTCTCCGCCCATTCCTGCATCCTATCTATGTCCTGCTGCAACTTTTGACATCCTTCCAGACCATCCACAACACCACCGACCTTCGTGTCATCAGCGAACTTGCTAACCCATCCCTCCACTTCCTCATCCAGGTCATTTATGAAAATGACAAACAGCAAGGGTCCCAGAACAGATCCCTGGGGCACCCCACTGGTGACTGACCTCCATTCCGAAAAAGACCCATCCACAACCACTCTCTGCCTTCTGCAGGCAAGCCAGTTCTGGATCCACAAGGCCAAAGGCCCTTGGATCCCATGCCCTCTCACCTTCTCAAGAAGTCTTGCATGGGGGACCTTATCAAAAGCCTTGCAGAAGTCCATGTACACTACGTCCACGGCACTTCCTTTGTCAATGTGTTCAGTCACATTATCGAAGAACTCAACTAGGCTCGTAAGGCACGACCTGCCCTTGACAAATCCATGCTGACTATTCCTGATCATGTCAAACCTCTCCAAATGCTCGTAAAGTAAAATGCATCGGTGAGTAAAGAGGTAAGTGTCTTCAGGAGGAGACAGTAAGAAGTCTCACATCACCAGGTTAAAGTCCAACGGGTTTATTTGGAATCACGAGCTTTCGGAGTGCTGCTCCTTTATCAGGTGAGTGCTTAGGGGAGCAGGCTCAGGGCTCACCTGATGAAGGATGGCGGAACCATAAAAATCATCAACGCTCAAGTGGCCAGATTTGGAGGAACACAGAGGGTTGTAGGGGTGGGGCAGATTAGAGAGAGAGAAGGGGAGGGGGAAGGGCAAGGGCATGGAGGGATCTGAAAACACGTATGGGAATTTTTAAATTGAGGTGTGCCAGGGTGGGGTCTGTTGTGGGTCAGTGAATCGAGAGGTGATGGATGAACAGCAATGACCACCAGTTGAGATACGTGACAGTAAGGCCTGTGGCCCTGAACATTTCCACAAGTCAATCTCCAGAACGTGATGCGGGATTGGAGTCACAGGATTAGGTAAGGAGGGTAGGCTTCCTTCCATAAGTCGGTTTCTCACAACAATCTGACGTGTTCTAGCGAGGCTGCTTCTTTATTTCCATAATTTCTGAGACTGAATTTAAATGCTCAAATTGTCATGTGAAAATCCAGAACTCGTGTCAACATAAGACCATAGGAAACAGGAGCACGAATAGGGGAGGTGGTGGCGATGTGGTATGGTTACTGGGCTAGGAATTTGGAGACCTGGGGTCATGTTCTGGGAACCTGGGTTCGAATCCCGCCAGGGAGGATGGTGAAATTTGAATTCAATTTAAAACAAAACATTGTTTTGTTTTTCCTTTTTCCTAGGATGGAGAAAGCTAGCACGAGGGGGCACGATTTTAAATTAAGGGGGGGTAGTTATCGGACAGATGTCAGGGGTAGGTTCTTTACCCAGAGGGTGGTGAGGGATTGGAATGCCCTGCCAGCTGCAGTTGTAAATGCACCTAGTTTGGGGGCGTTTAAGAGATCCGTGGATAGGTTTATGGATGAAAAGGGATTGGTTTAGGCTAGTGGGTCATTGTTTTGTAACTGGTCGGCACAACATCGTGGGCCGAAGGGCCTGTTCTGCGCTGTAATGTTCTATGTTCTATTATTGATTGTTGTAAAAACCCATCTGGTTCACTAATGTCCTTTCGGGAAGGAAATCAAATATCTTACCTGGTCTGGGCCTACCTGTGACTCCAGAGCCACAGCAATGGCTCTTAACTGTCCTCAGGGACATCTCATGAACCAATGTCCCATAAATACAAGTAGGCCATTCAGCCCCTTTAGCTTCTCTGTCAGTCAGTAAGATCATGGCTGATCTAACTGTGTGTGTGCGCGTGTGCGTGTGAGTGAATTTCAAAGACAAACAACCCTCTGAAAAATTCTCAGAGACAGAGGGATGGGGCGAAGAGGGAGAAAGAGAGACATGGGGGTAGACAGGGGAGAGAGAGACGGAAGAAAGAGAGAGAGAGAGAGGTGGGGGGAGAGAGAGAGAGACAGTAGGAGAGAGAGACAGAGAGAGATAGAAAGAGAGAACCAGAGACAGAGAGAGAGAGGAAAATGTGAGAAGGAATGAGAATCAGATACAGAAAGGGTCGGAGGGAGTACACAGAGAGCCTGTAGAATACAGATTGTTCCGGTAAAAGTCGAGGGTGTCAGTCTTTCAGACTGTTAGACTTGGGAACGGGAATTGAAACCAGGCTTGCCAGGGAGCTTGGTGCAAGGGGGGGTGGGTGGGGTGGGGTGGGGGGGTGGTGGTGTGTGTGCAGGAGCAGGGTGGATCTTACCGAGTTCTGAAAATAACAGCAGTAAACGGGGTGGTCATGTGTGGTGAACCAGGGCGATTACTGATCCCCGAGAGGCTCCTTGGACACACACACAAAGGCGAGGCCGCTGGGAAACAGAACGTGCGATGGGTCAATTAAATATGGACGTGGCTTTCCCCTGAGCAGTGGGGCCGCTGGACAGCTAGGTAAACATCCGAGGCATCACATCAAACCGCCAGCAATGGCCTGGATCAGGAACAAGAGCCCAACATCAAATAAACATCTGCTGAAAAGGATGACGAGTGGCTGGTGTGGCTGAATCGTGGCCTGGCAAGACTGTCACAAGAAAAGACCTGCATTGCTATAGCGCCCATTACAACCACAGCACATCCAAAAGGGCTTCACAGACACGCTTTTGAAGCAGAGTTTCTGTTGCAAAACAGGAAACTTGGAAGATAATTTGTGCATAGTAAGCTCCCACAAACAGGAGCGGGATAATGATCTGGATCGTATGGCTTTCTTGGCGACGTTGACAAAGATCAGATCAGCCTCCGGAGAGGATCCCCAGATCTTTCTTTGAATCTTAACTGGCCCTGTGAAATGGCCAAGTGAGACACTCAGTTCCGGGGCAATTGGAGATGGGTAACAGGTCCTGGCCCAGCCAGTAATACCCACTTCCTGTGACAGGAGAAATAAATAAATCAGGGGTTTTCTAAACCATGATTTGACAGAAGGAGATATTCCAATACCCGGTCAAAGGCTTGTCAAACTGCGAGACTCTAAACAGCATCTCAAAGGAAGAAACAGAGAAGTTTAGCATGGAGCGAGACCGATGATGGTGCCATTAAAATAGAGGATGCTCAAGAGGCTGAGATTAGAGGAGTGGGGATACTTCAGAGTGTTGTGGGGCTTGGGGAGATTCCCGAGTTTGGGAATTGCTGGCTTGATATGACTGAGTAGCCACTGCAGAAGGTCCACACTGATAACTCAGGGCCTGGAGGCACACGTAGGTCAGATTTGATGTTCATAGATAGAGCAAGGAGGTTTACAGCATGGAAACAGGCCCTTCGGCCCAACTTGTCCATGCCGCCCTTTTTTAGAGATCCCTATGCTGGGCCCAATTGTCTGTGTTTTGCCCATATCCCAGTGATGAGGACCAGAGGTGGATGATCCAGACCAAATCCCGGAGGCAGGGGGCGACCAGAATGTTCCTTAAAGGGACATTCATTAGAGAATCAGTGGGTGTTTTACTGAATGACAATCTGACAGTTTAACTCAAACCAGCATTTTATTTCACAGTAAACTGAAACTCGCAAGTCACCAAGCTTAAATTTTCCTGCACTGTTAACCGAATATCGAGACCACGACAGGGAATATAACCTGTAGGCATTGTCACTTAGAGGCATCAAGTACTCAAAAATATAACGCAACACCTTATACACTCCCCCCCTCTCCTTTACTAAATACTTGCTACTGGTTTTCACCATTTTGCAGAGTCTATTTCCGAATTCCAAACTAAAAAACTCAAACACAACTTGTTCCCTTTGTCCACCTGTTCCTCATTTAAGTTTGAAAGTAAAACAAATGTATTTGTCAAAGCAGTTACTGCAGAAACTGGGAATGGGCGGCCGGAGAAGATCCCGGAGGCGGGGGCGCGACCGGGGGAAAACCTGGGAAGGGGGCGCGACCGGGGGGAAACCTGGGAAGGGGGCGCGACCGGGGGGAAACCTGGGAAGGGGGCGCGACCGGGGGGAAACCTGGGAAGGGGGCGCGACCGGGGGGAAACCTGGGAAGGGGGCGCGACCGGGGGGAAACCTGGGAAGGGGGCGCGACCGGGGGGAAACCTGGGAAGGGGGCGCGACCGGGGGGAAACCTGGGAAGGGGGCGCGACCGGGGGGAAACCTGGGAAGGGGGCGCGACCGGGGGGAAACCTGGGAAGGGGGCGCGACCGGGGGGAAATCCGGGAGGCCAGGGAAATTCCGGGAGGTGGGGGGGTTGCGACCAGGAGTCAATCCGAGGTCAAACTCGGAATCTCCCACTCAGTCCCTCAGCTCCGAATCTGCTAAATTCCAACAGCCAGCTGCAAGAAAGGACAACAGTCACACTTCACTGCTGCTCATTGTGTCCCTGCTCTCGCTCTCTCCTTTCGGAAAGAAAGGAAAAGACCAAAGGCTGTTTTCTTATCCGCTCGCCCTCCAGACTTTGCTCTCGCTCTGTCCAACTCTCTCTCTCGCTCTCTTGAATCGCAAACAGACTCGCTTGGACTTCAAAGCGACGTGAAGTGGGACGTGTCCCCCTCAGCCCAGTGTGTGGCCCATAACCGCCAAAGGTGCCCCCCCTCCCTCCGACCCCCGCACTCTGCCAAACACCCCCGTCTGCTGAGCTTTTTCACAGGAGCCATCAAAGGCTGATTTTCCTGCGGAAGCAAAGAGCTTCCACACACACACAGAATCTGAGGAGACAGCAACCGAAGAACATCAAAAACCAAATTAAATAACAGAGGGTCAGACACTGCCAGCACTCAGCGGCTGAGTGCACGTGCTTGAACTTTGTCTGTCGAGAGGGGGACACTGCTTCTTTAGTCTCCTGATCTACTGCTGATCTCCTCAACCATCCAAGCCTTTGCTTTATGAACTGGAGGGGGTTGGTTTAGGATTCTCCCATCTCCGGGGTCAGTCGGACCAGAGAGCCAGCTTCCCAGAGCCTCACGATTTGAAATTTTACATCAAAGTGGAAACAGTTACACAATTCTCGCCAACCCCGTCCCCCACCCCCCCCCCCTCTCCCCAAACCCCCACATCCCTACCCACCCCCCCCCTCATCCCCATTCCCCTTTCTCAACTCCACCATCCCCACCTCGCTGGCGGCACAGTGGGGTTAGCACTGTTGCCTCACAGCGCCAGGGACCTGGGTTCGATTCCCGGCTCGGGTCACTGTCTGTGCGGAGTCTGCACATTCTCCCCGTGTCTGCGCGGGTTTCCTCCGGGTGCTCCGGTTTCCTCCCACAGTCTGAAAGATGTGCCGGTTAGGTGGATTGGCCGTGCTAAATTCTCCCTCACTGTACCCAAACAGGCTCTGAAGTGTGGTGACTGGGGGATTGTCACAGTAACTTCATTGCAGTGTTAATGTAAGTCTACTGGTGACACTAATAAATAAATTCGAAAACTTTATAAGTTCCTCTTGAACCCCCCCCATCTGCACCCCTCGAACCTCTCATCTCCACCCCGAAAACTCCCATCTCACTGTCCCCACCCTCCCCCCCCATCACCAATCCCATCCCCTCCACCTCCCTCGTTCCCAACTCACACCCCAGCCCATAAACATTGAGAGAATTGGAGGTGAGATGGAGCACACAGGTGGAAACTAAAGCTAAATGTGAAACCATGGGTCTAAACATTGAGAGCAGCCATTAGAAGCATTGTGAGGTGTCTGCAGGTTAGTGGGAGCTGAACTTTATACCACGGAATCCCTACAGTGCAGAAAGAGGCTTTCTGCACCGACTCTCTGGTATAGCATCCCATCCAAACCCACAGCCCTGCCCTATCCCCGGAATCCCACTCAGGGCCCATGGCCTGAACCCAGAGGTTGCAGTAAGATACTCACAATGGAGGAGAAGTCGAGTACCTTGTCTTTAGTTGACAGAAACACCTACCTGTGGTTCTTGTTCATAGCTGCGACCATCAGTGGGGTCCAACCCAACTTGTGCCGATATGAAGCAGGGACACCAGCAGACAGCAACCTGCAGGAGACGCCGTGTAACAAGATCAGTACAGTAATTCACGCACAACTAAATTACCCTTCCACCCTCCCCCACCATCACCCTTACCTATTGGAAATGTCCCAGTTACTGGATTCAGAACGTAGAGAATGTGACTACAGATCCCACTACTGAATGGTACTTTCGGTCCATCCTGTCTCTGCTAGCTCAATGAAAGTAACATCCAATTGGTCCTATTGCTCTGACTCTTTTCCTCATGGCCCCGCTAATTGTTCCCCGCGAGGACTCACCCAATTCCTTTTTGAAAGTTATTGAGTAAATCTGTTCCCACCGCCTTTATTCAGAATGTATCCCAGATCCTAATAACACACAGTGGCACAGTACTTAGCACTGCTGCCTCACAGTGCCAGGAACCCGGGTTCAATTCTGGCCATGGGTCACTGTCCGTGTGGAGTCTGCACCTTCTCCCCGTGTCTGTATGGGTTTCCTCCGGGTGTTCTGGTTTCCTCCTGCACTCCAAAGGTGTGCTGATTAAGTTGACTGGCCATGCTAAATTGCCTCTTAGTGTCAGGTAACAGGTGGGATTACAACAACGGGGCTGGGGTAGGATTGTGGTCAGTGCAGAGTTGATGGGCCGAACGGCCCTGGTTCTTTTACCTATCATCGTAAATCTGTGTCCTTTGATCATCTTAAGCCACTGGAAACACTTCTTTTTATCCCCTCCAAATCCCATGTATTTTGAAAACAAACCTGTATTTGCATTGCACCTTTAATGTAACAAACCATCCCAAATGTGCTGGACAACAGCGTAATCAGATAGAATTCACAAAAGGAGACATTCACACAGGTACCCAAAGCCTGGTCAGAGAGATCAGATTTAAGGAGTATTTTTAAAGGGAGAGAAGGGGCAGAGAGGTTTAGGGAGGGAATCCCAGAGCTTAGGGCTCAGGCAGCTGGAGGCATGGTGGCCAATGATGGAGTAACGGCAATCAGTGGGTACACAAGAGGGTCTTAATGACATTACTGTTACTAGAGAGGCGGTGCTCGCCAGACTGGAGGGGCTGATTGTGGACAAGTCCCCAGGACCGGATGGAATGCATCCGAGGGTTCTGAAAGAAATGGCGGAGGTTATTGTGGATGCCTTGGTGGTTATTTTCCAGACGTCGCTGGATTCCGGGGAAGTGCCGGAAGATTGGAAAACGGCTAATGTTACGCCGTTGTTTAAGAAGGGTGCCAGGCAAAAGGCGGGGAATTTAGGCCGGTTAGTTTAACGTCTGTGGTAGGTAAAATGTTAGAATCCGTCATTAAGGAGGAAATTGCGAGGCATCTTGAAGGGAATTGCTTGACAGGGCAGACGCAACACGGTTTCATTAAAGGGAAGTCGTGTCTGACAAATTTACTGGAGTTCCATGAGGATGTGTCTAGGGCAGTGGATAGAGGAGAGCCAGTGGATGTGGTCTTTCTGGACTTTCAGAAGGCATTTGACAAGGTACCTCACAAGAGGTTATTGCAGAAGGTCAGGGGACATGGAGTTGGGGGTAGGGTGTTAGCGTGGATAGAGGATTGGTTTTCAAATAGGAGGCAGAGAGTGGGGGTCAATGGGTGCTATTCGGATTGGCGGTTGGTGACTAGTGGGGTGCCCCAGGGGTCGGTGCTGGGGCCTCAGCTATTTACCATTTATATAGATGATCTGGAGGAGGGAACCGTGTGTAGGGTGTCGAAATTTGCTGATGACACCAAGATTGGGGGAAAGGCAAATTGTGCGGGTATGGAGAGTCTGCAGAAGGATCTAGATAGGCTGGGCGAATGGGCCAGGAAATGGCAAATGGAATTTAATGTTGGCAAGTGTGAGGTGGTCCACTTTGGTAGGAAGAATGGTAGGAAGGACTATTACTTACGTGGCGAAAAACTGCAACAGGCGACGGTGCAGAGGGACCTCGGGGTCCTTGTGCATGAGTCGCAAAAACCCAGCTTGCAGGTGCAGCAGGTGGTCAGGAAGGCGAATGGGATGCTGGCCTTCATAGCGAAGGGGATTGAATATAAAAGTAGGGAGGTTTTGCTGCAGCTGTATAGGGCATTGGTGAGGCCGCAGCTGGAGTACTGTGTGCAGTTTTGGGCGCCGCACCTGCGCAAGGATATTTTGGCCCTGGAGGGAGTGCAGAGGAGGTTTACTAGGCTGATACTGGAGTTGAGGGGATTGAGCTATGAGGAGAGGCTGAATAAACTAGGCTTGTACTCGTTAGAGTTTAGAAGAATGAGGGGAGATCTCATTGAGACATATAAGATGATGAATGGGATGGATAGGATAGAGGTGGAGAGACTCTTCCCGCTCAAAAAAGACAGTAGGACTAGGGGGCACAGCCTCAAGATAAAGGGGAGGCGGTTTAGAATGGAGTTGAGGAGGAACTTCTTCACTCAAAGGGTGGTGAATCTCTGGAATTCTCTGCCCGTTGAAGTGGTGGAGGCTGCCTCGCTAAATATTTTTAAGAAGCGGGTTGATGGGTTCTTGATAAGAGAGGGGATTAAGGGTCATGGGGAGAGGGTGGGAAAGTGGAACTGAGCCACGACAGATCAGCCATGATCTTATTGAATGGCGGGGCAGGCTCGAAGGGCCAGATGGCCTACTCCTGCTCCTATTTCTTATGTTCTTACAAGAGGCCGGAACGGGAGTTCAGGTATCACAGAGGGAGCATTACACATTAAACGATATAGTGGGAGTGTCAGAGTGAATTAGACTGTACATGGGAGTGTCGTACCCCAGTCATTCTCAGCAATGTCAGATCAGCTGAGGTGGCCAGTTACCTGTGACGGACATAACCTGTCCCAAACCAAACACAGATGGAACCCATCTGTCCTCTGCTGTGGATTCTGTGTGTTAAGTGATACTGTTACATGGGGACAGCTACTTGAGTCAAAGATACTCAGAAAGATTTAAAACGTCCCTCCATACATCTGGTGTATCCTATTGTAACACTACAAGCAGGCACATCAATTGACCAGAATGATTTGGAGCTTACAGGGGTTAACCCCTTCATCCCCAGTACCATTCTGGTGAATCTACAATGCACCCCATCAAAGACTTCCTTCCCCAGGTGGGGTGCCCAGGAATGAACTCAGTTAAAGAACAAAGAACAGCACAGCACAAGTACAGGCCCTTCAGCCCTCCAAGCCTATCCCAATCACGTTGTCCTATCTAGACCAACTGTTTATCTCTCCCTGTTCCCTGTCTGTGTGTCTATCCAGATAAGATGTAAATAATTGAGGCCCAAGTACGTACCCATCTGACACTCCACTGATTACAACTTGCCAACTCAAAAATGTCCCATTTACTCCAGGTCTTGCCCAGAGATCTGTGCTGCTGGAATATAACTTCCACCCCTCGGAGATGAAAGGCAATTTCCCACTAGCTCTGACTCCTCCTGACCCTGCTCCCCGTCACCCTCGCTATCCAAGATCAGCCGGGATCTGGAAAGGCTTTGTGCATTCTTTAACTCCAGGAAATGCAGCAGGGCCCGTATATAAGAGGTCATGCTGCGAGATAGGCAGATTGTGGCAAGAGGGACCTGTGCCTAATTGGCAAATGGAATGGAATGGTGGGAGCCATGCAGAAAGACACCTTGTAGCAAGGGGAGGATAGGACCAATGGACCCAATGAGCCACAACATCCACACACAGTCAATAGTCCTGCTGATATTTGGTGGTTAGCGCCACAGGGAAGGGTTGGAGGAACCCCATTCTTGATGGCAGGAAAATAGCATTCCAAAATACTAAATGATGAGACCATCCCACAGCAGTTAGCAGTCCCATTCCTCATAGCTGAGCACAAAATCTAAGCTGACACTCCCAGTGCCACACTGAGGGAATGCTGCACGGTTGGGGGTGCTGTCTTCCAGAGAAGTCATTCAGCTAAAGACCCTTTTAACTCCTCTGGCAGATGAAGCTCCCACTATTTCCAAGGGCAGAAGGGGGTCCTCCCTGATATCTGGCCAATATTTATCTCCCAGCCAGTGACGCTGGACAATGTTGTTTTTGGGAGCTTGCTGTGCACAACCCTGGCTGCTGCATTTTTACATCACAACAGTGGACACATTGCAAAAATAGTTAGCTGTTTTCTTTTCACTATTTCACGGGGCGTGGGTGCCGCGGGCTGGGCCTGTGCAGCACTGCTGCCTCGCAGTGCCAGGGGCCCAGGTTCAATTCCAGCCTCGGGTCACTGTCTGTGCGGGGTCTGCACGTTCTCCCCGCGTCTGCGCGTGTTTTCTCTGGGTGCTCCGATTTTGTCCCACAGTCCAAAGATGTACGGGTTAGGTTGATTGGCCATGCTAAACTGAGCCTAGTGTGCGGGGGATTAGCAGAGTAAATATGTGCTATTACACATATATGTGTAAATTGCCCCTTAACGTCAGGAGGACTAGCCAGGGTAAATGCATGGTGCTATGGAATAGGCCCTGGGTGGGACTGTGATCGGTACAGACTGGGGCCGAATGGCCTCCTTCTGTACTATAGGGATTCAATGATTATTACTCATCTCTAATTGCCCTTCGAGTGTCTCACTTGGCCATTTCAGAGTCAACCACACTGCTGTGACTCTGGAGTCACATGTAGGCCAGACCGGGTCAGAACAGCAGATTTCTTTCCCTGGAGGACATTAGTGAACCAGATGGGTTTTCAAACTATCAATTTCACGGTCACCGTTACGGAGACTAGCTTTCAATTGCAGATTTATTAATTGAATTCAAATTCTGCCAGCTGCCAGATTTACCCCATGGTAACAGCCTGAGCTTTTGGAATATCGGTCCAGAGACATTACCACAGCATCATCTCCCCTGCTCAAGAGAAGCACAGCCTGAGGATGAGAAAAGTGGTACTGAAAGGCAATTTCTTTTGTCTTTTTGGTCTTCAGAATCCCTACAGTGCAGGAGGAGGCCATTTGGCCCCTTGATCTGCACCGACCACAATCCCACCCAGGGCCTATTCCACAGCACCGTGCGTTTACCCTAGCTAGTCCTCCTGACATTAAGGAGCAATTTAGCCTGGCCAATGCACCTAACCTGCACATCCTCGGACTCTGGGAGGAAACCGGAGCAGCCGGAGGAAACCCACGCAGACACGGGGGGAACATGCAGACTCCACACAGACAGTGACCCGAGCCAGGAATTGAACCCGAGTCCCCGGCGCTGTGAAGCAGCAGTGCTAAGTAGTGTGTTACCGTGCCACACTTCTTTACACAAAGAGGTGTGGAAATGTGGAACTCCCTCTGCCAAATGGTGGTTTGGAGTATCAATGACTATACTTGGCAGATACAGATCAGTCATTAGCTAACGGGGATCCAGGCTCCGAGTCAGTACTGCAATGGAAATAAATAGTACGTTTTAAACGTGTGAAAGCATTGATCGTACTACTCTCATTTTTAATTTCCAGTTTTAAACTGCTCAATCCTGCTTCTCAATCCCGACCTCCTGACAGATGTTTCCTACGTTTACACTCCACCTGGCCCAACGTTCTGGGTGAGTGACTGCGAGACATCAGTCTAAAGCCACGAGATGCCAGAGGCTCTGTTTGAGTTTGGGCTCAGCCTCCACCAATAACCCCCTCCCACCCTCCCCCCCCCCGTGTCCTTGGTTCCGAGCGCGGGTCAGTTTGTCCGTCCCGACAGGTGGACCTCCGGCAACCGCTTAAGGACGAGTAACTCAAACTGTTTTTTTTATCCTCTCCGCACCCACACACACACACACACGAGGTCCGACAATGGGAGACTGTTGCCATCCGACTGCTGTGTTCACTGTTTGGCAACGAGTTTCAATCTGTTACTGTTTTAATAGGTGGCCCGCTCCCGGGAGCCCTTCACAAAGCCCGGGTCTGTGTGAGCTCTGTGTAACTTACAGATTTCCACAGCATTAAAGCTGACATTACTGGGGCTCTGGGTCAGGTATGCTGAGCTAGTCACCACTTCACAATCCTCCGTACAACATCCCCACTTCCAGATACCGAGTGAGGACAACACATTCAGAGATAATAAAGAAAGCAAATGGAACGTTGGCATTTATAGCTAAAGGGATAGAATATAAAGGGAAGGAAGTGTTGCTGTAACTATACAAGGCATTGGTGAGGCTGCACCTGGAGTATTGTGCACAGTTCTGGTCTCCTTATTTGAGGAAAGATGTAATGGTATTGGAGGCAGTTCAGAGGAGGTTCACTGGATAGATCTGACTTTGATTTGATTTATTATTGTCACATGTATTAACATACAGTGAAAAGTATTGCTTGTTGTGCAGACAAAACATACCGTTCATAGAGAAGGAAAGGAGAGAGTGCAGAATGTAGTGTTATAGTCATAGCTAGGGGTGTAGAGAAAGATCAACTTAATGCGAGGTAGGTCCATACAAAAGTCTGACAGCAGCAGGGAAGAAGCTGTTCTTGAGTCGGTCGGTACGTGACCTCAGACTTTTGTATCTTTTTCCCAATGGAAGAAGTTGGAAGAGAGAATGTCCGGGGTGCGTGGGGTCCTTAATTATGCTGGCTGCTTTGCCGAGGCAGCGGGAGGCGTAGACAGAGTCACGATTGCAGAGACGAGGGGTTTGTTGTGCGAAGAGAGATTGAACAGTTTAGGCCAACACTCTCTGGAATTTAGAAGAACGAGGGGAGATCAAATTGTGATACAGATAATGAAAGGTCTGGATAAAGTAGACATGGAGCGGATGCTTCCTCTGGTGGAACATTCTAGAACAAGAGGTCACAGTCTGAGGATAAGGGACAGTAAATTTAAAACAGAGTTGAGGAGAAACTACTTCTCCCAAAGGGTTGTGAATCTGTGGAATTCACTAACCGACAGTGTAGTGGATGCTGGGACAGTGAGTAAATCTAAGGAGGAGTTAGACAGATTTCTAATTGGGAATAGGCTGAAAGATTATACTCGTGTACTCGTTAGAGTTTTTTTCATCATTGAGACGTATAAGATGATGAATGGGATGGATAGGATAGAGGTGGAGAGACTCTTCCCGCTCAAAAAAGACAGTAGGACTAGGGGGCACAGCCTCAAGATAAAGGGGAGGCGGTTTAGAACAGAGTTGAGGAGGAACTTCTTCACTCAAAGGGTGGTGAATCTCTGGAATTCTCTGGCCGTTGAAGTGGTGGAGGCTGCCTCGCTAAATATTTTTAAGAAGCGGGTTGATGGGTTTTTGATAAGAGAGGGGATTAAGGGTTATGGGGAGAGGGCCGGAAAGTGGAACTGATCCACTTCAGATCAGCCATGATCTTATTGAATGGTGGGGCAGGCTCGAAGGGCTGGATGGCCGACTCCTGCTCCTATTTCTTATGTTATGAAGAGAAGGCAGGAGAATGGGGATGAGGAGCATACCAGCCATGGCAGGGCAGACATGATGGGTCAAATGGCCAAATTCTGCTTCTGTTTCTCACGAACAGAGGCTAAGAAGCACAGACAGGCAGGGTGACAGTGGATGACGCACACACAAAAATACACACTGGATCGTTTACTGGGTGCCAGTAAGACTGCACACTGCTCAGTAATGCACTGAATCAGATAAGAATTTACTTCAAAATATATCGCCAGTAAAAGGCCACTCAGCCCAACAGCATCGTTTATGTTCCACTTGACCTTTCTCCCAGTTAAATCCGTCACTATAAGCCTCTACTGCCTTCTACCTTCCCCTTAAACTCCTCTAAACTATTTGCATCAAATACTCCCCCGGTAGCTTGGCTATTCCTCAACTCTCTCCCTCTGGATTCCTTTTCAGGGAAGGTGGGAGTCTCTGGCTGGGCACCATTTGTTATTTGTCCCTAATCGCCCTCGAGGACAGTTATTAATAAACCACGTTGCTGTGGGACTGGAGTCACAAGTAGGCCAGACCGGGTAAGGACGGCAGATTTCCTTCCCTAAAGGACATTAGTGAACCAGATGGGGTTTTTTTTTACAATAATTGTCCTCAGTTAGAATCAATGCCTTTTAACTCTACGTTTTTTTAAAGTTTATTTATTAGTGTCACAAGTAAGGTTACATAAACACTGTAATGAAGTTACTGTGAAATTCCCCTTGTTGCCACACCTGTTCGGGTACACGGAGGGAGAATTTAGCATGGCCAATGCACCCTAACCCGCACAGCTTTCAGACTGAGAGAGGAAATCAGGGCACCTGGAGGAAACCCGCGCAGACATGGGGAGAGTGTGCAAACTCCACACGGACAATGACCCAAGGCAGGAATCGAACCCGGGTCCCCGGCACTGTGAGGCAGCAGTGCTAACCATTGTGTCCCCGTGCCACCCCGCATAGAGGCTGGCAGGTTTGAGTTTGGATACAGGCAGCGGAGGTCCGGATGAGCTGCAGCTTCTGGGGGATGAGAGGCCGGCCAGGTGAGTCTGTGGTGGGGTTTCAGGATGGGCGGGTGAAGGGCTGGCAGAGTTTCAGACTCGGCTGAAAGGTGCTGAGTTCATTATCCTGAAGCGGGTCAGTCGCCACAGAGCACGGATACAAAATCATCAGGAATAGGGCGTAAGGGGGAGATGAGGGGAATATATTTCACACCGCGAGTTCTAATCTGGAATGTGCTGCTTGACAGGGCAGTGGAAATAGATTCAATAATAACTTTTAAAAAGGGATTCTAGTATAGATCAGAGGCAGAAAGATGTGCAGGGATGGAGGAGTGCGAGAGGCACTGAAACTGCAACAAATTGGATTGATCTTTTAAAAAAAACCATCACAGCTACAATGGGCCGAATGGCCATTTCCCATGTTGCAGCATTCTACGATTCAAGAGCTGCCTCGACTGGAACATGCGTCAACACTCAGGGTCTGATCACGCGGAGAGAGAGTGGCTACTCGGGATAGTGAGCGCGGGGTGGTCCCATCAACAGGTACTTTCCTTGGAAGAGGGAAATAGGGATTAAAGGGAAGATGGAAGTTGATGGAGCAGAGGAAGACTCGATGGGAAGATTCCCTTCCTTCAGTCCGGGTCCCGGCACAAACTGGTGTTGGAGCCGGGTCAGTTCAAGCAACGCAGAAACCCTTGGAGCAGGCAGACAGACAGCGGTGAGACAGCAAGGATACGTGAACATTCGAAAACCTGTACGCGAGGGTCTGCGTGCATCAGAGTGTGTGTGTGTGTGTGTGTCTGAGAGTCAGTGGGGACAAGCTTATCATTGTGCCCCAACAGCCGGGTGAGCTGGTAAGATCGAGAGAGAACCAACAAACCTGATTAGTGCCCGATTTCTCGCTTTGCACAACTACTTCCTGTGGGAATGAATTCCACAGGCTCACCGCTCTTTGGGTGAAGAGATGTCTCCTTATCTCCGTCCTAAATGGTCTACCCCGAATCCTCAGACTGTGACCCCCTGGTTCTGGACTCTCCCCCCCCCCACCATCAGGAACATCCTCCCTGCATCTACCCTGTCTGGTCCTGTTGGGATTTTACAAGTCTCTATGTAAATGCTCATTTAAATAGAATTAGCGAGGCCGGGACGCTATCGTCCAGGCTCACTTGCTTCCAAGGCCTCACTGGGGAAGGTTTTCTCCAGCGAGGATCGTGTATGGTTCCCCCACCAGCAGCCATCGAGGCCTCCCCGGGAAGTCGGGGTCAGGGGGGGGGTGTGCCCCTTGAGCAGTGCCAGCCTGGCACCCTGGCAATGCCCACGTCACCCCCTAGAACCTGATCTAACAGTGTCACCCTTCTGTGTGGGCTGGAAGCTTCCGAGAGAGAAATTTCTCCTGAACATGCTTCAGGAAGTCTTGTCCTCTCTGCCCTTTACACGTTACTCTCTGAAGTGGGGGCGGCGCAGTGGGTTAAGCACCGCTGCCTCACAGCGCCAGGGACCCCCGGGTTCGATTCCCGGCTCGGGTCACTGTCATAGTGCGGAGTCTGCACGTTCTCCCCGTGTCTGCGTGGGTTTCCCCCCCGGGTGCTCCGGTTTCCTCCCACAGTCGAAAGATGTGCTGGTTAGGGTGGACTGGCTGTGATAAATTGCCCCTTAGTGTCAGGGAGATTGGCGGGGATGAGTCCTGGATGGGACAGTGGAAGGTGCAGACCTGGTGTGCTGAACAGCCTCCTCCTGCACTGTGGGGATTCCACGATAAATAAAGGCCCCGACAATAAGATAACGCTGGCACTGCTCTGCCATTTCCTTCTGTATTTCTTCATCTTTGACTTCTTCCCTCTTAAGGTTTAAAAGCATAAGGGTTCTGGGCAGCATAGGTCCTATTGATGGAAGGATCACAAAGCATGACACACACACACACACACACACGTGTGCGAGTTTGGGGTTAGAGGGTGCTGTGTTCAGGAGGAAAGCAACAAGAACCGACACTTGGTGACGGTGCGACTTGTCCCAGTCAGGGGAGGCAGAAAGTAAACCAGACATGAAGCAACACCTCCCCCTGATGGCTTAGTTAGTAACTGCATCCTGGAGAGTTAAACCAGGCTTGTACCAAATTCCCTAACTCCTCAGCTGAGCTTATCTAAGCTCAACAACTCTCCGAGATCTCCGATCACCGCCGCCAATTCCTGCATCCCAGCCCTCCCCGACTTTACTGGGGTTGTTGGGTACGAGCCCCAGACTCCGAAATTACTCTCTCCAAACCTTTTCTCTCCTCCCTTAGAACACTTCCTAAAACTGACGTCATCGGCCAAACTTTTGGTCATCTGATCTCATTATGTAGCTTTGTATCAAACTCTGGTCAATAACAGTACATACAGAACACCTCAGGATGTCCTCACTCAACTCAACTATCCACAATCAATATCAATGTCTCAGATGAAGGGATGGACTGTATTATAGACAAATTTGCCAATAATACAAAGACAGGTAGGAAAGTAAGCTGTGTGGAGGATACAAAGAATCTGTAAAGTAGTACAGATCGGTTAGGTCAGAGCTGGTGTGTGTCAGTGTGTTATTAATGACATTGTCCTTTGTTTGAGGCTCGTGTGTTTTGTAAGCGTTTAGAAACAGAGCACTCTGCCTACCTGCTGACCTCGGATGTGTTGTTCAAGCGGGCAGCTTCCAACAGCGCCTGACCTGGGAATAAAACAACTGTGAGTCAGTCACACCACATCTTCAATAGGAGGATCCCTCCCTGACCTAATTACTGAAACTACTGGACCACAGGAGACCCAAATCCATCAGGATTACCAACTCCACAATGCAACATAACAACTTTGGTAGGAGGAATGGTAGGAAGGACTATTACTTACGTGGAGAAAAACTGCAGCAGGCGACGGTGCAGAGGGACCTCGGGGTCCTTGTGCATGAGTCGCAAAAACCCAGCTTGCAGGTGCAGCAGGTGGTCAGGAAGGCGAATGGGATGCTGGCCTTCATAGCGAAGGGGATTGAATATAAAAGTAGGGAGGTCTTGCTGCAGCTGTATAGGGCATTGGTGAGGCCGCATCTGGAGTACTGTGTGCAGTTTTGGGCACCGCACCTGCGCAAGGATGTTTTGGCCCTGGAGGGAGTGCAGAGGAGGTTTACTAGGCTGATACCGGAGTTGAGGGGATTGAGCTATGAGGAGAGGCTGAATAAACTAGGCTTGTACTCGTTAGAGTTTAGAAGAATGAGGGGAGATCTCATTGAGACGTATAAGATGATGAATGGGATGGATAGGATAGAGGTGGAGAGACTCTTCCCGCTCAAAAAAGACAGTAGGACTAGGGGGCACAGCCTCAAGATAAAGGGGAGGCGGTTTAGAACAGAGTTGAAGAGGAACTTCTTCACTCAAAGGGTGGTGAATCTCTGGAATTCTCTGCCCGTTGAAGTGGTGGAGGCTGCCTCGCTAAATATTTTTAAGAAGCGGGTTGATGGGTTTTTGATAAGAGAAGGGATTAAGGGTTATGGGGAGAGGGCGGGAAGGTGGAACTGATCCACTTCAGATCAGCCATGATCTTATTGAATGGCGGGGCAGGCTCGAAGGGCCAGATGGCCTACTCCTGCTCCTATTTCTTATGTTCTTATAAAGCAATGAGTTTTTAAAGTTTATTTATAGTGTCGCAAATAGGCTTACGTTTACACTGCAATGAAGTTACTGTGAAAATCTCATCGCCACACTCTGGCACCTGCTCAGATACACTGAGGGAGAATTTAGCATGGCCAATTCATCTAACTACCATGTCTTTCGGACAGTGGGAGGAATCCCACGCAGACACGGGGCGAACGTGCAGACTCCACACAGACAGTGACCCGAGCTGGCATCAAATCTGAGTCCCTGGCGCTGCGAGGCAGCAGCGCTAACCCGCTGTGCCGATCCCAGAATGGATAGATACGGTAACACAGTGGCCAGGTCAGCTGATAGAATCCAGATTAATACAGAACATCTCCTCCACCTTTAAACTGAACACCCCCCCAAGAAATTCAAACAAGTATAACGTAAACAATGTTCAGTAAACAATAAATCAATAATCTGGAGGTCATCGCTCTCAGAACGGTTGATGGGTGCCCTTGTACAGGAATCTCAAGGAGTTGGTTTGCAGGTGCAGCAGGTAATTTAGGCGGCAGACGAAAATTTGTCCTTCATTGCTAGAGGGATGGAGTTTAAAAACAGCGAGGTTATGTTGCAGCTGTATAAGGTGCTGGTGAGGCCACACCTGGAGTTACTGTGTACAGTTTTGGTCGCCTTACTTGAGAAAGGATATACTGGCACTGGAGGGGGTGCAGAGGAGATTCACTAGGTTGATTCTGGAGTTGAGAAGGTTGGTTTATGAGGAGAGACTGAGTAGACGGGGGCTATACTCATTGAAATTCAGAAGAATGAGGGGAGATCTTATAGAAAGAGATAAGATTATGAAAGGAATGGATAAGATAGAAGCAGGGAAGTTGTTTCCACTGGTGGGTGAAGCTGGAACTAGGGACATAGCCTTAAAATAAGGAGGAACAGATTTACGACTGAGTTGAGAAGGAACTTCTTCACACAAAGGATTGTGAATCATAGAAACATAGAAAAACTACAGCACAATACAGGCCCTTCGGATCTGTGGAATTCCCTGCCCAGTAAAGCAGTTGAGGCTACCTCATTGAATGTTTTTAAAACAAGATAGATTTTTGATTTGATTTATTAATTGTTTCACGTATTGGTATACAGTAAAAAGTATTATTTCTTGTGTACCAAGACAAAACATACCGTTCATAGAGAAGGAAAAGACAGAGTGCAGAATTTAGTATTACAGTCACAGCGAGGGTGTAGAGAAAGATCAACTTAATGCAAGGTCGGTCCATACAAAAGTCTGACAGCAGCAGGGAAGAAGCTGTTCTTGAGTCAGTTGGTACATGTCCTCAGACTTTTGCATCATTTTCCCGATGGAAGAAAGTGGAAGAGAGAACGTCCGGGGTTCTTAATCACGCTGACTGCTTTTCCGAAGCAGCGGGAAGTGTAGACAGAGTCAATGGATGGGAGGCTGGTTTGCGTGATGGATTGGGGCTACATTCATAATCTTTTGTTGTTCCTTGCGGTCTTGGGCAGAGCAGGAGCCCAGACCGAGCTGTGATACAACCAGGAAGAATGCTTTCTATGGGGCATCTGTAAAAGTTGGTGAGAGTTGCCGTTGACATGTCAAATTGTCTTAGTCTTGTGAGAAAGTAGAGGCGTTGGTGGGGCTTTCTTAACTATAGTATCAGCATGGGGGGGGGGGGACCAGGACAGGTTGTTGGTGATCTGGACACCTTGAAGCTCTCGATCCTTTCTACTTTGGACAGAGGCACGTTCTCCTTTACACTTCCTGAAGTCAATGACAACCTCTTTCGTTTTGTTGACATTGAGGGAGGGATTATTGTTGCCGCACCAGTTCACCCGATTCTCTATCTCACTCCTGTACTCTGTCTCGTCACTGTTTGAGATCCGACCCACTATGGTGGTGTCGTCAGCAAACCTGAAAATCGAACTGGAGGGGAATTTGGCCACACAGTCAGGAGGTGTATAAGGAGTATAGTGAGGGGGCTGAGAACACAGCCCTGTGGGGCACTAGTGTTGAGGGTGATCGTGGAGGAGGTGTTGTTGCCGATCCTTACGGATTGTGGTCTGTGAGTTCGGAAGTTCAGGATCCAGTCACAGAGGGAGGAGCCGAGGCCCAGACCACGGAGTCTGGAGATGAGTTTCAGATGATTAATAGGGTTGAAGGCTGAGCTGCAGTCAATAAATACAAGTCTGACGCAGATCTCCTTGTTATCTCGGTGTTCCAGGGTTGAGTTCTGGGCCGGGGAGATGGTGTCTGCTGAGGACCTGTTGCGGTGATAGGCAAACTGTAGTGGATCCACGTACTGCGGGAGACTGGAACTCATTCGTGCCGTGACTAACCTTTCGAAGCACTTCACTATGACGGATGTCAGAGCCACCAGACGATAGTTATTAAGGCACGGTGCTTGGTTTTTCTTAGGTACCGGGATGACAGTTGCCTTCTTTAAGCAGATGGGGATCTCAGATTGTTGTAAAGAAAGATCCACAGGATCTGACTGCACGTCCAGGTTCCCCATACGAGCCAGTCGCTTTCCGTGGGTTGACCATCAAGAAAGCTGCTCTGTCATCCGCAATGGTGATTTTTGAACAGTGAAGGAATTAAGGGTGATGGTGAGGGGGCGGATAAGTGGAGCTGAGTCCACGAAAAGATCAGCCATGATCAGTTTGTAACAGGGTGGCACAGTGCAGCCTCAATATGTTGGATACCATCCTCTTTCAAGAGAATTTGAACCATAGAACCCTACAGTGCAGAAACAGGCCCTTCGGCCCATTGAGTCTGCACCGAACACAATCCCACCCAGACCCTATCCCCATATCCCTACACATTTTACCTGCTAATCCCTCTAACCTACACATCCCAGGATACTAAGGGGCAATTTTTTAGCATAGCCAATGAACCTAACCCGCACATCTTTGGACTGTGGGAGGAAACCGGAGCACCCGGAGAAAACCCACGCAGACACGAGGAGAATGTGCAAACTCCACACAGGCAGTGACCCGAACCGGGAATCGAACCCAGAACCCTGGAGCTGTGAAGCAGCAGTGCTAACCACTGTGCTACCGTGCCGCCCCAATTTCTAACTCTTCAGAGATGAATTGAGGTCCGTTGTTGCTTGTCAAATCGCCAGGGAATCCAAACCTAGAGGACAGCCTGGGTGGGATACTCTCCTGGAGAGTCAGTACAGACCCAATGGGTTGAATGGCCTCATTCTGCACTGTCGGGAGTCTATGAAAGCGTTATTGCTTTGACCCAACCACTTCCACTTCTTGTTCTGGCACAAAGGGTTATGTAATGGTTTTAAAATGGTTGCCTCTTCATCTTTTCCAGTGACTGGGATGTCAGATAGCACCGGACTCCCCTGCAGGATCTGATCCACTGCTCTCTGAAGCAATGCAGCCAACGTCATTTGGACCCCATGGACCCCGGACATTCTTTCTTCCACCTTTTTCCGATGGGAATAAGATACAGAAGTACCAACTGCCTCAAGAACACCTTCTTCCCTGCTGCTGTCAGAGTTTTGAATGGACCTACCTCACACTAAGTTTCTCTACACCCTAGCTATGAATGTAACACAACATTCTGCACTCTCACCTTTCCTTCTCCATGATCGGTATGCTTTGTCTGTATATTGCGCAAGAAACAATACTTTTGTGATAATATATGCGACAATAATAAATCAAATCAAAGAGTTCAATGCACTATCAGCTTGGAAATCCTCCCCCCACTATTCCCAAAGGAAACAAACACAGTATAAGAAATAGGAGCAGGAGTAGGCCATCTAGCCCCTCAAGCCTGTCCCGCCTTTCAATAAGATCATGGCTGATCAGATAGTGGTTCAGTCCCACTTTCCCCCCATAACCCTTAATTCCCTTATTGATCAGATTGATCTATCTACTTGTGACTTAAACATATTTAACGAGGTAGCCTCCACTGCTTTAATGGCACAGAATTCCAAAGATTCACTATCCTCTGGGAGAAGTTCCTCCTCAACTCTGCTCTAAATTAACTCCCCCTTATTTTGAGGCTGCGCTCTCTAGTTCTGGTTTCCATTCTAATCGGAAAGAATCTCTCTACCTCCACCCTATCTAGCCCCTTCATTATCTTATATGTCTCTATAAGATCCCCCACCCGCCTTCTAAACTCTAGTGAGTACAGGCTCAGTCTCTCCTCATAAGCTAAACCCCTTCACCTCCGGAATCAACCTGGTGAACCTTCTCTGCACTCCCTCCAAGGCCAATATATCCTTATGCAAATAAGGGGACCAAAATTGCACACAGTACTCCAGTTGTGGCCTCATCAGTAGCTTGTACAATTGCAGCAAGACCTCCCTGCTTTTATATGCCAACCCTCTCGCGATAAAGGCCAATATTCCATTTGTATACGGGTATGAAGATACGTTAACAACAACTCCAGGTGTTGTCCAACAAGGGATTTGCAGAGCTCCAAGTTCCACCTCTCTTTATCTCTGAGGAAGAATCAAACCAACACAAAACATTAACTCTGTTCCTCTCTCCACAGACGCTGTCAGAGTCACTGGGTCTTTCCAGCACCTTCTGTTTTTAATTTCAGATTTCCAGCATCCACAGTATTTTGTTTTTATTTCTCCATTTCCTCTTGGAAATGCTGATAGTTACAGTGCTGTGGAAAGGTTGGGGACCTGATTGGAATGATTCACAGAGTTGGGTTGGTTCAGGAAGTTATCATATCCCCTTCATCCAAACAGCATCCCATGCCCACGCTACCTTACCTTGTTACGGTGTGACTACTCACCATCTGACCCCGATGTTCTGCTGTAGCAATAAGTGAGGGCAGCTGCCAGGGTAAAGAGACTGGCAGAGGTTCCCAGCGTCCATTCTCCCTGATCCTGCCCCTGCTGTGATCGCCTCCCCGTGGCCACAGCCTCCAACTGCAACCCAGCCCCTGGCTCACAGCGACACCCACTGGCCTGCCCGGGGAACTGCATCAACCAGCAGCGGCTCTCCAGGGTGGGAGGCCGGAACTGCAGGCCGGAGACTAGGAAGGAGCGTCTCCCCGCGGTGGGAGGCCGGGACTGCAGCGCGGAAGGCGGGAGGGAGCGGTTCCCCGCGGTGGGAGGCCGGGACTGCAACTCAGAGGTCGGCATGCAGGGACTCCCCGCGGTAGGAGTCTGGGACTGCAGCACAGCACAAGCTGTCTCCCGGGTCGGGCTGGCGCTCCATAGCCACCGCCCCCTTGTCACCGTGGATCCGATTGCCGCAGTATCGCGGCCCTGTTCCCTCAACAGCGCGGACGGCAGCCGCCGACCGACTCCGCTCAAAATCCAGCGGGTCCGGAGATAGTGGGTTACCAGGGAGCGGCCCGTCTCCCTGGAAAGCGCCATCGTGCCGTAAAGACACAGCTGAAATTTCCCACAGGCCCGAAGCACTCTCACTTTACGGCTAGGTGGAAAAGACGTCACAGTCGCCGCCTGCCCGGGGTACCCCGGGAGTTGTAGTTTCCGGCCTGTGATCGTCATTTCCGGCCACTCCGTGGGCACTCCAATACCCTGGAGTCAGTGCGGTGCGCATGTGCACATTTTTGGTCATGTTGTGGGTATGCCGGCGTTGGACTGGCGTAAACACGGTAAAAAGTCTGACAACACCAGGTTTTAGTCCAACCTATTTATTTGATAATACTCACAAGCAAGTAAGCTTTCGAGGTTACCCTCTTCGTCAGGTGAATGGAGAGTTCTGGCCTCAGACAGACAGAGCATATAAAGCACAGACAGTTTAGAGATTACTGATTAGAATGCGAATCCTTACACCTAACCTGCTGTTCAAGACCTGAAGTAGCTGATAATGTGAGTGGAAGGAGCACTGATCACAGTTTAAAGAGATGTGTATTGTCTCCAGACAGTACAGTAAGTGAGGTTTTGCAAACCCAGGCAAGTCACGGGGGTTACAGATAGTGCGACATGAACCCAAGATCCCTGTTGAGACCGTCCTCATGTGTGCGGAACTTGGCTATCAGTCTCTGTCCAGCGACTCTGCGCTGTCGTGTGTCATGAAGGCCGCCTTGGAGAATGCTTAAGCACGGGTAAGCATTCTCCAAGGCAGCCTTCATGACACACGACAGCGCAGAGTCGCTGGACAGAGACTGATAGCCAAGTTCCGCACACATGAGGACGGTCTCAACAGGAATCTTGGGTTCATGTCGCACTATCTGTAACCCCCGTGACTTGCCTGGGTTTGCAAAACCTCACTACTGTCTGGAGACAATACACATCTCTTTAAACTGTGATCAGTGCTCCTTCCACTCACATTATCAGCCACTTTAAGACTTGAACAGCAGGTTAGGTGTAAGGATTTGCATTCTAATCAGCAACTGTCTGTGCTTTATATGCTCTGTCTGTCTGAGGCCAGAACTCTCCATTCACCTGACGAAGAGGGTAACCTCGAAAGCTTGCTTGCTTGAGAGAATATTATCAAATAAATCGGTTGGACTAAAACCTGGTGTTGTCAGACTTTTTACCACATTTTTGGTAACAGGTGCATGCTGGGAGTTGTAGTTCCCCTCTATATTGGGGAGACTAAAAGCAGACTGGGACTGCTTTGTGGAACACCGTCACTCAGCCCCCAAGCATGGCAACAACCTTGGTTATGTCCTATTTTAACATGGCACTTTGCTCTCATACCCATATGTCCTTCCTTGGCCTACTGCACTGGTAGTCATGATGTGGAGATGCCAGCGTTGGACAGGGGTGGGGGGGCGGGGAGGGGTCTTTGGGGTCAAACCAAGTAAACAAACTCAAATTACATCAGGACAAAGAAAAAGGGAGCATTGGACTGGGGTCAACACAGGAAGTCTCACAACATCAGGTTAAAGTCCAACAGGTTTATTTGGTAGCACAAGACACTAACTTTCGGAGCTCTGCCCCTTTGTCAGGTGAGTGGGAGCGAACGAAAGAACTTCCACTCACCTGACAAAGGGGTAGAGCTCCAAAAGCTAGTGGTGTTTGCTACCAAATAAACCCGTTAGACTCTAACCTGGTATTGTGAGACTTCTTACTACTGCTCTGTTCCAGTGAAGCCTGGCGTAAGCTGGAAGAGTAGCATCTCATCTTCAGCTTAGGCACTTTGCAGCCCTGAGGACTCAGTGCTGAGTTTGGCAGCTTTAGGTTGGGACCTTTATCCTCCTTCTTAACCCACTGGTCATGTTTTTATTGGAAAACTCCCCCTCCACCACCATTGAGCCAGCTATCACTTGCTCTTTAGATATGTTTGCACAGAAAACTGATCTTTGATTTGGTTTAATTTATTATTGTCACATGTATTAACATACAGTGAAAAGTATTGTTTCTTGCATGCTATATAGATAAAACACACCGTTCATAGAGAAGGAAACGGGAGAGTGCAGAATGTAGTGTTACAGTCATCGTGAGGGTGTGGAGAAAGATCAACTTAATGCAAGGTAAATCCATTCAAAAGTCTGACAGCAGCAGGGAAGAAACTGTTCTTGAATTGGTTGGTACGTGACCTCAGACTTTTGTATCTTTCTCCCAATGGAAGAAGGTGTAGGAGAGAATGTCCGAGGTGTGTGGGGTCCTTAATTATGCTGGCAGCTTTGTCGAGGCAGCTGGAAGTGTAGACAGAGTCAGTGGATCTTTGTTTTCCATTAACACATACTGATTTCTCTCTGTTGCTGTCAGCACCTTCTCTAGTCCTTCTCCTCCATCAACACTTCCTCTCTCGTAACCTGCACATCTTTATTGCAATCTCTCCTAGCTACCACCAATCACTGATCTTGTACTGTGCTCCAGCTCTACTCCCTCTCGTAGACAGTATATAACCCAGCTCATTTCTACCTCCTTTTAAATCTGATGAAGAGCCATACGGACTGTGAAAGAAACATACACAGTGACACAGTGGTTAGCACTGCCGCTTCGTAGTGTTAGGGACCCGGGTTCGATTCCCAGCTTAGGTCACTGTGTGCAGAGTTCTCACGTTCTCCCCATGTCTGCATGAGTTTCTTCCGGGTGCTCCGGTTTCCTCCCACAGTCCAAAGATGTGCTGGTTAGGTGGATTGGCCATGATAAATTCTCCCTCAGTGTACCCAAACGGCTGCCGGGATGTGGCGACCAGGGGATTTTCACAGTAACTTCATTGCAGTGTTAATGTAAGCCTACTTGAGTCACTAATAAATAAACTTAAAATGTAGAAAATTTGATAGATCATCAAATTCAATACCCTGATCTCACCTCCCCTCCATATCCTGTGATCTCTTTAGTCCCAAGAGCGATATCTAATTTCTTGAAATGTTAGCTCTGTTTCTCTCTCCACAGATAGCTGCCAGATCTGCTGAGTTTGTACAACTGTCATGTTTAAGTTGTGATGCATATATATATTCATCAGCTGGACGAATTTATAAAGTAAGAAGCCTCACAACACCAGGTTAAAGTCCAACAGGTTTATTTGGTAGTACTTATTTGATGTTGGACTCTAACCTGGTGTTGTGAGACGTCTTACTGTGTACACCCCAGTCCAATGCCGGCATCTCCACACCTAATTTATAAAGCCATTTCCTTTTCTGTGCTGTTAGAAATGGAAAATTACTGAGCTAATAAGATGTCTCCATCAGGGTAACAGAGGCCAAGGGGATGGTGAGTCTGGTCCAGCTAACTCTGAACTAAGCAAACCCTTCGCAGGTCATAATCCAACCCATAACAAGACTAATGGCTGAAGCTAATACAACAGCGATGACAAAGAGGGTGACCGTTAGTTAACCCAACACCAGTGTCTCCAAAACAAACGGAATCCTGACTCCCATTGCACCTCAAGACCTCAATTAGTCTTCTTGTGTCCAGCATCAGGCATATGACCCTTGACCGTCAACATGCACAGAACTAGACCCTTTATTAGACCCCACTTGGAGTACTGTGCGCAGTTCTGGTTGCCTCACTACAGGAAGGATGTGGAAGCTATTGAGAGGGTGCAGAGGAGATTTACAAGGATGTTGCCTGGATTGGGAGGCATGCCTTATGAGGATAGGTTGAGGGAGCTCGGTCTCTTCTCCCTGGAGAGACGAAGGTTGAGAGGTGACCTGATAGAGGTTTATAAAATGTTGAGAGGAACAGATAGGGTGGACTCTCAGAGGCTATTTTCCAGGGCTGAAATGGTCGCTACGAGAGGACACAGGTTTAAGGTGCTGGAGAGCAAGTACAGAGGAGATGTTAAGGGTAAGTTTTTCACTCAGAGGGTGGTGAGTGAGTGGAATCGGCTGCTGTCGGTGGTGGTAGAGGCGAACTCGCTGGGGTCTTTTAAAAGACTTCTGGATGAGTATATGGGATATAATGGGATTGGGAGTTACAGATAGTTCTATGGCCTGGTAGGTATAGCTGTGATTGGCGCAACTTGTGGGCCGTAGGGCCTGTTTGTGCTGTAGTGTTCTATGTAACTCCAAGCACAGCTTGTGCTGTCTACTATCAAGCTGGTCGCAGTAGAAAGACCTCAGACCCTTGTCAAACCTGCCAGCTGCTGGAACTTTGGGACTCATACCTCCCAACTAACTCATTCTACCTGACTTCTCCTGTTGTGCCAGTAAAGATGGAACAAATTGGGAAGGTGATGGCTTAGTGGTATAATCACTAGGCTATTAATCCAAAAACTCAGCTAATGTTCTGGGGACCTGGATTCGAAACCCACCATGGCAGCTGGTAGAATTTGCATTTAATACAAAATATCTGGAATTAAGAATCTACTGATGACCATGAATCCATTGTCGATTGTTGGAAAATCCCATCGGGTTCACTAATATCCTTTAGGGAAGGAAATCTGCCATCCTTACCTTGGTCTGGCCTACATGTGACTCCAGAGCCACAGCAATGTGTTTGACTCTCAATTGCCCTCTGAAGTGGCCAAGTGAGACACTCAGTTGTGTCAATCGCTAACTGCAGCAATTGCAGAAGGCAGTTCATCACCACCTCATCAAGGCCAACTAGGGATGGTCAATAAATGCTGGCCTAGCCAGTGACACACATGTCCCACGAATGAACTAAGAACTTCCTGCACTTTCCCCATATCCTTGAATCCACTCCAGGCCCAAAGATCTCTTTAGAATAAATTCCACTTGTAAATATCCACAGCTGTCTGGGGTAGAGAATTCCAAATCCACACAACCCTTGGAGTGAAACTATTCCTCCTTATCTGGGTCCGTGTGTTCTAGACTTCCCAACCAGGGGAAATATTTTCTCTTATCAAGTTACTTGACAATTGTATAAAGTTCAATGAAATCACCTCTCATTCTCCTAAACCCTGTCTATTCCATATTCCATTCCTTTGGACTCATGGTGAACAATCACTGAAACAAGTATATGATGATATCAACAAGTTCCATCCCACCATCAGACTCACCATGGACTATTCTCCGGAATCGGTTGCATTCTTGGACACACGCATCTCCAACACGGATGATCATCTCAGCACCTCACAATGCTCCACTTTTCCAGCTTCTACCTTAAACATATTAAAGAAGCCATTCCCTATGGACAAGCCCTCCATATACGCAGGATCAGCTCAGATGAGGAGGATCGTGACAGACACCTATAGACATTAAAAGATGCCCTCATAAGAACAGGATGTGGCACTTGACTCATCGATTGACAGTTGTGACACGCCACTGTGAAAAACTGCACCGACCTCATCAGGAGACAGATAAGGGTGGACAGAGTACCCTTCATCGTCCAGTACTTCCCCGGAGCAGAGAAGCTGTGACATCTTCTCCAGTGCCTTCAACGTGTCATCAATGAAGACGAACATCTCGCCAAGGCCATCGCCACACCCCCACTTCTTATCTTCAAACAACCACACAACTTCAAACAGACCATTGTTCACAGCAAACTACCCAGCCTTCAGGAGAACAGTAACCACGACAGCACACAACCCTGCCATAGCAACCTCTGCAAGACATGGATACCATCATCTCACATGAGATCACCATCCACCAGGTACACAATACATACTCTTGCAACTTGGCCAACATTGTCTAGCTGATACGCTGCAGGAAAGGATGTCCCGAAGCATGGTACATTGGGGAGACCATGCAGACGCTACGACAATGGATAAATGAACACTGCTCGACCATCACCAGGCAAGACTGTTTTCTTCCTGTTGGCGAACACTTCAGTGGTCACGGGCACTCGGCCTCTGATCTTCGGGTAAACATTCTCCAAAGCAGCCTTCATGACTCACGACAACAGAGTCGCTGAGCAGAGACTGATAGCCAAGTTCCGCACACATAAGGACGGCCTCAACTGGGATCTTGGGTTCATGTCACACTATCTGTAAACCCCACAACTTGCCTGAGCTTGCAAAATGTCACTAACTGTCCTGGCTGGAGACAATACACATCTCTTTAACCTGTGCTTAACGCTCTCTCCATTCACATTGCCTGTACCTTTAAGACTTGATTACCTGTAAAGACTCGCATTCCAACCATTATTTTGTAAATTGAGTTTGTGTCTTTAAATGTCCTGCATGTGAACAGAGCTCCCACTCACCTGATGAAGGGGCAGCACTCCGAAAGCTTGTGGCTTTTGCTACCAAATAAACCTATTGGATTTTAACCTGGTGTTGTGGGACTTCTTACTGTGCTTATCCCATTCCAACACCGGCATCTCCACATCATGTGTTCCATATCTCCTCATAGGAACAATCTAATCATTGTCAGAATGTGTCTTCATTGCGCTCATTCTAGGGCAGGTACATTCTGTTCAGGAGATCAGGGTGTAGACATAAAAACAGAAAATGCTGGAAAATCTCAGCAGGTCTGACAGCATCTGTGGAGAGAGAATAGAGCCAACGCTTTAAGATTGGATGACCCTTCACCAGAGCGATTTTGCCTCTGATCAGGATGTAGGATTGGTTTGGGTGGAGATGAGGAATAGTCATCAGTCACTAGACAGAAGTCAGTAATGGGAGTGGTCTGCAGGCTCCTTAACAGTAACCACAATGTGGGACTTTTTTTTAGTCTTTCATGGAATGTGGGATGGCTGGGCCAGCATTTCTTGCCCATCCCTAATTACCCTTGAGGGGCAGTTGAGATCAATGACATTGCTGTAGCTCTGGAGGCATTTACCCTGGCTAGTCCTCCTGACGCCAAGGAGCAATTTAGCACGGCCAATCCACCTAACCCGCACATCTTTGGACTGTGGGAGGAAACCCATGCAGACACGTGGAGAATGTGCAGAGTCTGCGCAGACAGTGACCCAAGCCAGGAATTGAACCCGAGTCCTTGTGAGGCAGCAGTGTTAGGGTGTAGAGAAAGACCAACTTGATGTGAGTATTTAAGGGGTTGGTTGTGAGTACTCAGAGTAAGTATATCCCTACTGCAAAGAAAATCTCTGGAAGGAAGGGTCACCATCCATGTTTAACTAAAAAAGTTAAGGAAATTATTAAAGAAAAAGTATATAATTGCTTGAAGGTGAATGGCAGTTTAGATGATTGGTCAGAATATAAAGAACGGCAGAGAATGATTAGAAAGTAAAACAGGAGAAAGAGATTAACATGTGAGAGAAAGCTAGCTGGAAATGTCCAAACTGATAGCACGGGTTTTGACAGGTTTTTAAACAGGAAAAGAGTGAAGTGAGTGTATTTCCTCTAGAAAGTGACAGTGGTGAGTTGACAGTAGATGGAGCTGTACACTGACAGGTCCTCAGGTTCTGCTGGGCTTCACCTTAGGGTTTTAAAAGAGGCGGCCAATGAGGAAGTACTTGCATTGGTATTAAAATTCCAAACTTCCCTCAGTTCTGGAAAGATTCCATCAGAAACTGGCTTCGTAATAGGACACAAAGGGTGGGGGTGGGTGGGGTGGTTGAGTGACTAGAGCCCTGCGTCCAGTGGTGTATGGAAAGGGTCAGTTTTGCTATTTGTTATATGTTAATATGGGGGGAATGATAAGATTGTTTGCAGGCAACACGAAGATTGGTGATTAGTAGCGAAGACTCAGACTCAGACTCAGAGGTTTACAGCATGGAAACAGGCCCTTCAGCCCAACTTGTCCATGCAGCCCTTATTTTTTTTAAAACCCCCTAAGCTAATCCCAATTGCCCGCATTTGGCCCATATTTCTCTATACTCATTGTACCCATGTAACTAGCTAAATGCTTTTTAAAAGATAAAATTGTACCCGTCTCTACTACTACCTCTGGCAGCTTGTTCCAGACGCTCAACATCCTCAATGTGAAAAAATTGCCCCTCTGGACAGTTTTGTACCTCTCTCCTCTCACCTTAAACCTAGTTTTAGACTCCCCTACCTTTGAGGAAAAGATATTGACTATCTATCTTGTCTATGCCTCTCATTATTTTATAGACCTCTATAAGGTCACCCCTCAGCCTCCTACACTCCAGAGAAAACAATCCCAGTCTATCCAGCCTCTCCTTATAACTCAATCCATCAAGTCCCAGTAGCATCCTAGTAAATCTTTTCCGCGCTCTTTCTAGTTTAATAATATCCTTTCTATAATAGGGTGACCAGAGTTGCACACAGTATTCCAAGTGTGGCCTTACCAAAGTCTTGTACAACTTCAACAAGACGTCCCAACTCCTGTATTCAATGTTCTGACCAATGAAACCAAGCATGAAGATGGTTGTAGTTTACAGGAGGACAAGGATCAGTTGGTCAGATGGGCAGAGCAGACTCAACCCTGGTAAGTGTGAAGTGATGCACTTTGGAAGACATATCCAGATGCGGGAATATTTAATGAATGGCAGGACACTGGGAAGCTCCGAGGAACACAGGGATCTTGGGGTTGTTACTCACAGATTCCTGAAGGCAGTAGAGCAGGTGAATAGGATAGCTCAGAGGCATATGGGACAGTTCTTCTATCACTTGTGGTACAGAGTGTAAGAACGAGGAGGTAATATTGGAGCTGTACAGAGCGTTGGTTACACACTGCTGGAGTAACGTGTGTAGCTGTGGTCACCTCACTATCGGAATAATGTGATAGCATAGAGGGAGTACAGAGGGGATTCACTAGGATGTTGCCTGGGACGGAGCATTTGAGCTGTAAGGAGAGACTGGATAGGTTTTCTCACGGGGGGGGGGGGGCATGATTGAGGTGGAGAAGATTATGAGGGATATGGACAGGATGGGTAGGAAGCAGCTGTTCCCCTTGGTTGAGGGGGTCAATCACGAGGGGGCAGAGTTTTAGGCTGAGGAACAGGAGATTCAGAGGGGATTTGACGAATAAAGTATCACTCAGAAGGTGGTGGGAATTTGGGATACACTGCCTGGGAGGGTAGTGGTGTCCAAAAACCTCACAACCTTTAAAAACATTTGAATATAAGAACATAACGTAAGAAATAGGAGCAGGAGTAGGCCATCTGGCCCTTCAAGCCTGCCCCGCCATTCAATAAGATCATGGCTGATCTGAAGTGGCTCAGTTCCACTTTCCCGCTTTCTCCCCATAACCCTTAATCCCCTTGTCTATCAGAAACCTATCTACCCATGACTTAAATATTTGGATGAGCATTTACAATATCACGACATTCGAGGAGAAGGGACAAGTGCAGGAAATGGGATTAGCGCGCCTTTAGTGGTAGTTATTGTCGTGCAGACTCGATGGGCCTGAATGCCTTTTCTGTGCTATACGACACTGTGGCTCTGTGACTGGAAAGCTGCGAATGTAATCTCCCTCTACGGAAGGGAGAGAGCAGAAAACCGGAAACTCTCGACCCATTAGATTAATATCTGTCATGGGGAAAGTGTAAGCATCGATTACTCAGGAGGCAGTAGTTGGACACATGGAGAAACTCGGATAGCAGAAGGCCACAGGAAGCTCGAGATAGGCTGTGTTACTCACACAGGATGCCAGCTGGGAGTCTGAACACTGAACACTGGAACCTGACTGTGCTCACCCCGTGACCACGACACCTCATTTCTAGTCCCTGAGTCAACTGTGGGTCAACAGGGTACTTTCCCTACTTTGGATCCCGTGGGCTTTTAATTTCATGACGAGTCTATCATGTGAAAACTTGTCAAACCCTCCTATGGGCGATACCAAATCCAGGGACAGACCGTGGCACTGTGATAATGTCACTGGTTCATTAATCCTGAGGCCCAGTTTCATGCACCAGGGATTTGGGTTCATTCAAATCCAATGAATGAATCTGAATGTAAAACCAGCGATGGTGACCATGAAACTATCGTGTAAAAACCCATCTGGTTCACTCATGTCCTTCAGGGAAGGAAATCTGCTGCCCTCAATCAAACCAAAAAAAGAAAATGCTGGAAAGTCTCAGCGGAGTCTGGCAGCATCTGTAAGGAGAGAAAAGAGCTGGTGTTTCGAGTCCAGATGACCCTTTATCAAAGCTAAAAGGCACAGAAAGTGGGAGATATTTATACTGCGGGGGAGAGAATGAAAGATGAGTCATGGTCACAGAAACTAGAACCTGCCGTCCTTACCCCGGTCTGGCCTACATGTGACTCCAGAGCCTCAGCAATGTGGTTGACTCTTAACTGCCCCTCCGAAATGACCAAGTGAGACACTCAGTTCAAGCGGCAATTAGGGATGGGCAATAAGTGCTGGACCAGCCAGCAACACCCACAGCCCATGAAAGAATAGATTTTTAAAAATATTCCACGCTCACCTCATTTTCTTTGTTACCTCCTCAAAAATTTCAATTATGTTCGACAGACATGACCTTGTCTTCTCCATCCACACTGACCGTCTTTCATTCATTCCTCTCTGTCAGTGAAGGTTTGGATTAGAACTATTGCCAGTGATCTGTAATTACCCAGAATGTAATTACCCAGGACTAGGGGGCACAGCCTCAAGATAAAGGGGGGGGGGGGGGGGCGGTTTAGAACGGAGTTGAGGAGGAACTTCTTCACTCAAAGGGTGGTGAATCTCTGGAATTCTCTGCCCGTTGAAGTGGTGGAGGCTGCCTCACTAAATATATTTAAGACGCGGGTTGATAGGTTTTTGATAAGAGAGGGGATTAAGGGTTATGGGGAGAGGGCCGGAAAGTGGAACTGAGACACGACAGATCAGCCATGATCTTATTGAATGGCAGGGCAGGCTTGAGGGGCTAGATGGCCTACTCCTTGCTCCTATTTCTTATGTTCTTATGTTTTCTGTCTCTCTGTCACTTTTTTCACAGTAACACAATGTTGGCCATTCCTCACTACAGGAAGGACTGGAAGCTATTGAGAGGGTGCAGAGGAGATTTACAGGATGTTGCCTGGATTGGGAGGCATGCCCTTATGAAGATAGGTTGAGGGAGCTGGGACTCTTCTCCCTGGGAGAGACGAAGGTTGAGAGGCGATCTGATAGAAGTTTATAAAATGTTGAGAGGTATAGATAGGGTGGATTCTCGGAGGCTATTTCCCAGGGCTGAAATGGTCGCTACGAGAGGAAACAGGTTTAAGGTGCTGGGGAGCAGGTACAGAGGAGATGTCGGGGGTCAGTTTTTCACTCAGAGGGTGGTGAGTGAGTGGAATCGGCTGCCATCGGTGGTGGTGGAGGCGAACTCGCTGGGGTCTTTTAAGAGACTTCTGGGTTGAGTACATGGGATTTAATGGGATTGAGGGTTATAGATGGGTTTGGTAGGTAGGGATATGATCGATGCAACTTGTGGGCCGAAGGGCCTGTTTGTGCTGTAGTGTTCAATGTTCTATTCTCTATTACACCCTCAGCCAAAGGAGACAGGACAATGACAGTCACTGTCCTGGACAGGTGTTCTCTTTCCTCCCTTATTAACTGAGGATGTTTGTCCGGTCCGCGTTTATCCACTTTGATTGCTAAGCTCTGAATGGAATTGGATTCCATTGAACCCTTCAAGAGGCAGCTGGACCTACACCTTAAGGACTCATCTACAGGGTTTAGTGAAAAGCTGCCGTGTGATACTGAACATGTGAAGGTTCAAGGCCAACTCTAGGCACATATCCAGGCTGACACTCCTAGTGCAGTGCTGAGGGAGTGCCGCACTGTCAGAGGGTCAGTGCTGAGGGAGTGCCGCACTGTCAGAGGGTCAGTGCTGAGGGAGTGCCGCACTGTCAGAGGGTCAGTGCTGAGGAGTGCCGCACTGTCAGAGGGTCAGTGCTGAGGGAGTGCCGCACCTGTCAGAGGGTCAGTACTGAGGGAGTGCCGCACTCTCAGAGGGTCAGTGCTGAGGGGTATACGTGCCGCACTGTCAGAGGGTCAGTGCTGAGGAGTGCCGCACTGTCAGAGGGTCAGTGCTGAGGGAGTGCCGCACTGTCAGAGGGTCAGTGCTGATTGAGGGCCGCACTGTCAGAGGGTCAGTGCTGAGGGAGTGCAGCACTGTCAGTGGGTCAGTGCTGAGGGAGTGCCGCACTGTCAGAGGGTCAGTGCTGAGGAGCGCCGCACTGTCAGAGGGTCAGTGCTGAGGGAGGTTCCGCACTGTCAGAGGGTCAGTGCTGAGGGAGTGCCGCACTGTCAGAGGGTCAGTACTGAGGGGTAGTGCCGCACTGTCAGAGGGTCAGTGCTGAGGGAGTGCCGCACTGTCAGAGGGTCAGTGCTGAGGGAGTGCCGCACTGTCAGAGGGTCAGTGCTGAGGGAGTGCCGCACTGTCAGAGGGTCAGTGCTGAGGGAGTGCCGCACTGTCAGAGGGTCAGTGCTGAGGGAGTGCCGCACTGTCAGAGGGTCAGTGCTGAGGGAATGCCGCACTGTCAGAGGGTCAGTGCTGAGGGAGTGCCGCACTGTCAGAGGGTCAGTGCTGAGGGAGTGCCGCACTGTCAGAGGGTCAGTGCTGAGGAGTGCCGCACTGTCAAAGGGTCAGTGCTGAGGGAGTGCTGCACTGTCAGAGGGTCAGTGCTGAGGGAGTGCCGCACTGTCAGAGGGTCAGTACTGAGGGAGTGCTGCACTGTCAGAGGGTCAGTGCTGAGGGAGTGCCGCACTGTCAGAGGGTCAGTGTTGAGGGAGTGCCGCTCTGTCAGAGGGTCAGTGCTGAGGGAGTGCCGCACTGTCAGAGGGTCAGTACTGAGGGAGTGCCGCACTGTCAGAGGGTCAGTGCTGAGGGAGTGCCGCACTGTCAGAGGGTCAGTGTTGAGGGAGTGCCGCATTGTCAGAGGGTCATTGCTGAGGGAGTGCCTCACTGTCAGAGGGTCAGTGCTGAGGGAGTGCCGCACCGTCAGAGGGTCAGTACTGACGGAGTGCCGCACTGTCAGAGGGACAGTGCTGAGGGAGTGCAGCACTGTCAGAGGGTCAGTGCTGAGGGAGTGCCGCACTGTCAGAGGGTCAGTACTGAGGGAGTGCTGCACTGTCAGAGGGTCAGTGCTGAGGGAGTGCCGCACTGTCAGAGGGTCAGTGCTGAGGGAGTGCCGCACTGTCAGAGGGTCAGTACTGAGGGAGTGCCGCACTGTCAGAGGGTCAGTGCTGAGGGAGTGCAGCACTGTCAGAGGGTCAGTGCTGAGGGAGTGCCGCACTGTCAGAGGGTCAGTACTGAGGGAGTGCTGCACTGTCAGAGGGTCAGTGCTGAGGGAGTGCCGCACTGTCAGAGGGTCAGTGCTGAGGGAGTGCCGCACTGACAGAGGGTCAGTACTGAGGGAGTGCCGCACTGTCAGAGGGTCAGTGCTGAGGGAGTGCCGCACTGTCAGAGGGTCAGTGCTGAGGGAGTGCTGCACTGTCAGAGGGTCAGTACTGAGGGAGTGCCGCACTGTCAGAGGATCAGTACTGACGGAGTGCCGCACTATCTGAGGGCCAGTGCTGAGGGAGTGCCGCACTGTCAGAGGGTCAGTACTGAGGGAGTGCCGCACTGTCAGAGGGTAAGTACTGAGGGAGTGCCGCACTGTCAAAGGGTCAGTGCTGAGGGAGTGCCGCACTGTCAGAGGGTCAGTGCTGAGGGAGCGCCACACTGTCAGAGGGTCAGTACTGAGAGAGTGCTGCACTGTTAGAGGGTTAGTGCTGTGGGAGTGCTATACTGTCAGATAGTTGGAACTGAGGGATTTGATAGAATTTGATTTATTATTGTCACATGTATTGGGATACAGTGAAAAGTATTTTTTTTGCGCACTAGGAACGTTGATGGGGACAGTGTAGAGAGAGCTTTACTCTGTATCTAACCTCATGCTGTACCTGTCCTGGGAGTGTTTGATGGGGGGACAGTGTAGAGGGAGCTTTACTCTGTATCTAACCCCGTGCTGTACCTGTCCTGGGAGTGTTTGATGGGGTACAGTGTAGATGGAGCTTTACTCTGTATCTAACCCCATGCTGTACCTGTCCTGGGAGTGTTTGATGGAGGGACAGTGTAGAGGGAGCTTTACTCTGTATCTAACCCCATGCTGTACCTGTCCTGGGAGTGTTTAGAACATTACAGCACAAACAGGCCCTTCGGCCCTCGAGTTTGTTGGGGGACAGTGCAGATGGAGCTTTACTCTGTATCTAACCCTGTGCTGTCCCTGTCCTGGGAGTGTTTGATGGGGGACAGTGTAGAGGGAGCTTTACTCTGTATCTAACCCTGTGCTGTACCTGTCCTGGGAGTGTTTGATGGGGGACAGTGTAGAGGGAGCTTTACTCTGTATCTAAGCCTGTGCTGTACCTGTCCTGGGAGTGTTTGATGGGGGGACAGTGTAGAGGAAGCTTTACTCTGTATCTAACCCCGTGCTGTACCTGTCCTGGGAGTGTTTGATGGGGGGACAGTGTAGAGGAAGCTTTACTCTGTATCTAATCCCGTGCTGTACCTGTCCTGGGAGTGTTTGATGGGGGACAGTGTCGAGGGAGCTTTACTCTGTATCTAACCCCGTGCTGTACCTGTCCTGGGAGTGTTTGATGGGGGACAGTGTCGAGGGAGCTTTACTCTCTAAGTAATCCCATGCTGTACCTGTCCTGGGAGTGTTTGATGGGGGGACAGTGTAGAGGGAGCTTTACTCTGTATCTAACCCTGTGCTGTCCCTGTCCTGGGAGTGTTTGATGGGGGGACAGTGTCGAGGGAGCTTTACTCTGTAAGTAACCCCATGCTGTACCTGTCCTGGGAGTGTTTGATGGGGGGGACAGTGTAGAGGGAGCTTTACTCTGTATCTAACCCCGTGCTGTACCTGTCCTGGGAGTGTTTGATGGGGGGACAGTGTAGAGAGAGTTTATTCTCTATCTGTTCCGTCCTGCACTGACATCCTTCACTTTGATGAACAGGAATATCCAGGGTGATGTTTACCTGAAGATGGTGCACACATTGGCAGCTCCTTTGCAATTGCTGAGTCACTGTTTTGAATATCCTGTTTGGAACAGGACACTGTTTGAATAATAACTGCTTTGCTCTTCAGTCAAGAAAATGAGATGAAAAGCTCAGGCAAATGTTTCACTATTGAACCTGCGGCTTTATCAATCCTTCTATGTTCTATGTTCAGAATTTCCATATCTCTGCCGTGTGAACCCAGGCTCTGAACCCAGGCCTGAGGAATATCTTTCTCTCCTCTCTGTTCCTCGTGTGCCTGATCCGTCACCCTGCTATTCCAGAATCGTTCACCTCTCATTCTGTCTGCGTTTTGCACATGGAAGGTCACCTGTGGGCACCAGGGAGAAAGGGCAAATGTGCATTTATGTAGCACCTTTCACAACAGGGGCACCACAGTGGGTTAGCACTGCTGTCTCACAGCGCTAGAGTTCGATTCCCGGCTTGGGTCACTGTCTGTGCGGAGTCTGCACGTTCTCCCCGTGTCTGCGTGGGTTTCCGCCGGGTGCTCTGGTTTCCTCCCACAGCCCGAAAGACGTGCTGGTTAAGGTGCATTGGCCATGCAAAATTCTCCCTCAGTGTACCCGAACAGGTGCTGGAGTGGGGCAACTCGGAGATTTTCACAGTAACTTCACTGCAGCGTTAATGTCAGCCTACTGGTGACACTAATAAATAAACTTTAAAAACTTTAAAACAAATAAGAACATAAGAACATAAGAACATAAGAAATAGGAGCAGGAGTAGGCCATCTACTGTTGCTGTTTTGTTCTTTGTTCTTTGTTCTATCTAGCCCTTCGAGCCTGCCCCGCCATTCAATAAGATCATGGCTGATCTGTCGCTGCTCAGTTCCACCTTCCCGCTCTCTTCCCATAACCCTTAATCCCCTCTCTTATCAAAAACCCATCAACCCGCGTCTTAAAAATATTTAGCGAGGCAGCCTCCACCACTTCAACGGGCAGAGAATTCCAGAGATTCACCACCCTTTGAGTGAAGAAGTTCCTCCTCAACTCTGTTCTAAACCGCCCCCCCCCCCGCCCTTTACCTTGAGGCTGTGCCCCCTAGTCCTACTGTCTTTTTTGAGCGGGAAGAGTCTCTCCACCTCTATCCTATCCATCCCATTCATCATCTTATACGTCTCAATGAGATCTCCCCTCATTCTTCTAAACTCTAACGAGTACAAGCCTAGTTTATTCAGCCTCTCCTCATAGCTCAACCCCCTCAACTCCGGTATCAGCCGAGTAAACCTCCTCTGCACTCCCTCCAAGGCCACTTTCACAACCTCAGGACTTCCCAAAGCTGATGAGGTGCTTTTTGAAGTGCTGTCACTGTCAGAAGCACATCAGCCACCGGGTGCACAGCAAGATCCCACGGTTACTCCGTTTCCCGGTGATGTTCTCCAGGACTCTGAGAAGATCGCCCCCACGTTTTCTGTCCATCTACACGAGAGAGAGGGGATTTCCGCTTAACGTCTCATCCAAAAACCAACAAAGGGCAGTGCAGTACCGTCCCCCCCCACAGCCCTGGAACCGGAATGTCAGCCTGGAGTCCTGGGAAGAGGCAGTGTCTGAGTGGGAATCCATGTCCTGGACACAGATTCAATGTTACTGTTATAATTCGATGAATGAACTCTGGGAGATGAAATACATGGACCTTCCCGTTGAGGTTTCTGAAGAGGATTAGGGAATGGGATTGTCACTGCTGGTTCCAACCTGCCCCAAACTTGCTGAGGCTGATCGCTTTTGCCCAGTTTCCACGACAAGCTCCTTCAGCACAAACCAGAACTAAAACCTTATCTCAAACGTACAGCACTGGTCCAAACCATTTGACTCAACTGGTCCATTCAGGTAATAATGCCCTGTACTACCCTCCTCCCAATTCACCTCCATAGAATCATAGAACCCTACAGTGCAGAAAGAGGCCCTTCGGCCCATTGAGTCTGCACCGAACACAATCCCACCCAGGCCCTACCCCCGTATCCTTACATATTATACCCACTAAACCCTCTGAGCTATGCATCTCTGGACACCAAGGGGCAATTTCTTAGTGTGGCCAATCAACCTAACCCGCACATCTTTGGACCTCAAACCTTTAACTGCTCCTTCTATTCCTTCCTTCCTCACTGTCTATCCAGCTTCCCGTTCAAAGACTTGGCCAACCTGTGCCAGGCTGGGGAATGGACGGAATGGTTTCCTGTCTAAGACATATCCTTGGTGTCTCTTGGCAGGACATGTTCAGTAACTCAGTGTTCCTGGAGTGTGCTATCTCCATCTACACCCACTCAGTACTCAACTAACCTCACCGCTGCTGGCTGACCACTGGACTGAAGAAATAAAGTCATGCAAGGCCATCGGGTCGCGACTGGCTGCCGTCCGATCCTCTGATACAAGTTAACCTCGGGCGGCACGGTAGCACAGTGGTTAGCACTGCTGCTTCACAGCTCCAGGGTCCTGGGTTCGATTCCCGGCTCGGGTCACTGTCTGTGTGGAGTTTGCACATTCTTCTCGTGTCTGCGTGGGTTTTCTCCGGGTGCTCCGGTTTCCTCCCACAGTCCAAAGATGTGCGGGTTAGGTTCATTGGCCATGCTAAAATTGCCCCTTAGTGTCCTGGGATGTGTAGGTTAGAGGGATTAGCAGGTAAATGTGTAGGGATATGGGGATAGGGTCTGGGTGGGATTGTGTTCGGTGCAGACTTGATGGGCCGAAGGGCCTGTTTCTGCACTGTAGGGTTCTATGGTTCTAACCTCTGATACAAGCAAATCATTCATCGCCACGAGTTCCAGGATGTTTTAGAAACTTCCCTCTACCAAAGTAAAGCTTAAATAAACGTTAAAGTACAAGTACTTACTTGTACTTATTAGTCACAAGTAAGGCTTACATTAACGCTGCAATGAAGTTACTGTGAAATTCCCCTAGTCCCCGCAGTCCGGCACCTGATCAGGTCAATGCACCCTAACCTTCACGTCTTTCGGACTGTGGGAGGAAACCGGACCATCCAGAGGAAACCCACGCAGACACGGGGAGAACGTGCAAACGCCACACAGACCCAAGCTGGGAATCGAACCCAGTGCTGTGAGGCAGCAGTGCTCATCACTGTGTCACCGTGCCGCCCCTATCCTTTATTATCTTTCTGGATTGGAATATTGTGGTTTTCAAAGGCGTTTGGAAGAAAATGAAAAGCCCCTTCCTCTCCTCGCTCCCTACGTAAATAATCCCTTCATCCCGGGAATCATCCTAGTAAATCTTCCTGGATCTGCCCCAAGTGTAAGTGAATCTCTCAAATAATAAGACCAAAACTGTACGGAGTGTTCTGGGCAGGGTCTCACTGACGTCCTACACATGGACGTGGAGCAAGGGTGGAATTTTTTTTTATTCATTCATGGGACGTGGGTGTAACTGGCTGGGGCAGCAATTATTGCCCATCCCTCGGAGGGCAGTTGAGAGAAAACCACATTGCTGTGGCTCTGGAGTCACATGTAGGCCAGACCGGGATAAGGACGGCAAATTTCCTTCCCTAAGAGACATTAGTGAACCAGTTGGGTTTTTTCCGACAATTGACAATTGACAAAGGAGAGACTGAGAGATTTGGGGTTGTTCTCGCTGGAAAGAAGGCGGCTAAGAGGGGATCTCATTGAAACATATAAGATGATTAGAGGTTTAGACAGGGTAGATAGTGATAGCCTTTTTCCTAGGATGGAGAAAGCTAGCACGAGGGGGCACGACTTTAAATTAAGGGGGGGTAGTTATAGGTCTGATGTCAGGGGTAGGTTCTTTACCCAGAGGGTGGTGAGGGACTGGAATGCCCTGCCAGCTGCAGTTGTAAATGCGCCTAGTTTGGGGGCGTTTAAGAGATCCGTGGATAGGTTTATGGACGAAAAGGGATTGGTTTAGGTTAGTGGGTCATTGTTTTGTAACTGGTCGGCGCAACATCGTGGGCCGAAGGGCCTGTTCTGCGCTGTAATCTTCTATGTTCTATGTTTCCTGGCCATCAGTACATTCTTAATTCCAGATATTTTTATTGAATTCAAATTCCACCATCTGCTGTGGCAGGATTCGAACCCGGGTCCCCAGAACATTAGTTAAGTTTCTGGATTAATAGTCTAGTGATAGTATCACTGGGCCATCGCCTCTCCTTGGTGCCTTATGAAGGCCCCACTTCCCTGACCCTCACAATTCTGCTTCCACCTTGTATCTCAAACACATCCCAAATAAATCCAGCGTGGAGTTCAGGATGGGGAGGATTGGGCATACAAATGGGCAGGGCAAGAGACAAGCAGACTGAGATGCACCCCATGTCCAAATAGCTCAGACGGTGAGCCCAGATACAACAAGTTGCATCATAGTGCCTGTGGTGTATGTCCAAGGCTGCATCTCACCTGAGTGATTACCAAACCCAGTTTGAGTCACGGAAGGAGGTGTGAGGTCAGGTGACAGAAGCCTAATCAAAAGTAGGTTTTAAGGTGAGAGAGGGGGGTGGTGAGGTTTAGGGAGGGAATTCCAGAGTTCAGGGCCCAGCAGGGCCGCCAATGATGGAGAGATTCAAATCGGGAATGCTCGAGAGACGGGAATTGGAGGAACGCTGAGATCGTGTTTAGCTGCGGGGCTGGAGGACATTCCAGAGAAATGGAGAGATTTGAAAATGAGAATGGGAAATTTGAGATCCATGTGTTGCCCAGTGATTCAGCACAGTGGCACAGTGGTTAGCACTGCTGCCTCACAGCGCCAGGGACCCGGGTTCGATTCCCGGTGACACAGTGGGTTAGCACTGCTGCCTCACAGTGCCAGGGATCCGGGTTCCATTCCCAGTGACACAGTGGGTTAGCACTGCTGCCTCACAGCGCCAGGGACCCGGGTTCAATTCCCGGTGACACAGTAGTTAGCGCTGCTGCCTCACAGTGCCAGGGACCCGGGTTCGATTCCCGGTGACACAGTAGTTAGCGCTGCTGCCTCACAGTGCCAGGGACCCGGGTTCCATTCCCAGTGGCACAGTGGTTAACACTGCTGCCTCACAGCGCCAGGGACCCGGGTTCGATTCCCGGTGACACAGTGGTTAACACTGCTGCCTCACAGCGCCAGGGATCCGGGTTCGATTCCTGGTGACACAGTGGTTAGCGCTGCTGCCTCACAGCACCTGGGGACGCGGGTTCAATTCCCGTCTTGGGTTACTGTCTGTGTGGAGTTTGCACATTCTCCCCGTGTCTATGTGGGTTTCCTCCGGGTGCTCCGGTTCCCTCCCACAGTCAGAAAGGCGTGCTGGTTAGGATGCATTGGTCGGGTTAAATTCTCCCTCGGTGTAACCCAAACAGGCACCAGAGTGTGGCGACTAGGGGATTTTCACAGAAACTTCATCGCAGGCTTAACTCAAGCCCTACTTACGACACTAATCAATAAACTTAATCATAAACTTGAGGACTGTTCGACCACAGAGAGCATCACAGCGGGATTTGAACCTGTCCTGATTTGATGTGCACTTTCCAATGGGAGGGGTGGGAGGGGGGGGGGTTTGTTGTTAGGGAGCAGTTGTGAATTGGGGAACTTGTAGCACTTCCCACCTGTGCACCCTCCCTAGTTAAAGGGTCCCTGTTTTACCTGGGCCAGTGGATTGTAAGAGTATATCTTTATAGAAATGAGCTATGAAGGAAGCAGTGTGTTTTTTTTTGGTACTGTCCTTGGCAGCTGGTGGATTGCAGATGGGAGAACAGTCAGTGGGTCACTGGGGGATACGTGTACCAGCCCGTAACCTCTTCCTGCTGCCTGGGTGTGGCAGCCTCTGCATCTCCCAGGTCCTAGTGCCTGTCACCGTGCTCACACACGTTACTCAGCAGGGAAGTCAGTTGTTGGGGTGGGGGGGGGGGGGGGGGGGATGGAGGGGAGGGGGGGGCAGAGATTTAAAACTAATTGACTGAAGGAGTTGGATTGAGAAGCCTCCCCACCCAGAGGGTCGTAGAATCCCTACAGTGCAGAAGGAGGCCATTCAGCCCATCAAGCCTGCACCAACAACAATCCCACCCTGTGGCCCCCCTCCCCCCCCGCCACCCACATATTTGTAAAAAGTCCTCAGGGACAGAAGTCCCTTCACCAAAATCCTTTATTTACCAGACAGACAGCAGCGTACAGACCGCAGCCTACACTCGGTGTCCCAGAGGAACTGACACGCCTGGTTAAATATATAAGCAAGAGCCTCTCTGATTGGCCCATAATCAGGATATTTTATATTCAACTGCCTGATTAAAGTTGCTGCAGTATTTACCCTGCTAATTCCCCTGACACCAAGGGGAAATTTATCCTGGCCAATCAACCTAACCCACACATCTTTGGACCGTGGGTGGAAACCCACGCAGAAATGGGGAGAACATGCAAACTCCACACAGACAGTGACCCAAGCCAGGAATCAAACCTGGCACCCTGGCACTGTGAGGTGGCAGCGCTAACCCACTGTGACACTGTGGGAATCTGGAACTAGCTGCCTGAAAAGACAGTAGATCAGGAAACAGTCATCATATTTAAATACATTTGCATATGTATTTATAGAGTCACAGAGGTTTACCGCATGGAAACAGGCCCTTCGGCCCAACTTGCCCACGCCGCCCATTTTTTACCATTAAGTTAGTTCCAATTGTTCACAGTCGTTTATGTCCCTCGAAACCAAATTTGAGGTGCTGGAACCTATGGGCTAGAACCGGCAAATGAGATTAGACCGGATAGCTCTTTACAAGAACACTAAAAACAATAGGAATAGGAGCAGGAGAAGGCCATTCAGCCCATCCAGTCTGCTCTGTCATCCAGTACGAAATCTGTTTGACCGACCATCAACAATGATCCAATTGGATAACAAAAAGTCTATTGCTCTCTGATTGGCTACGGAAAGGCATGGCTCCATGAGGATACATGTATCAAATGGCCAATGGCGTGAGTGTGAAGCTTGGACAATTCAAAGATGCAACAGAACAACATCAGCAACACCCTTTCGTGTGGAATTTATAGATTTATAGAATTTATAGAACAGTACAGCACAGCACAGGCCCTTCGGCCCTCAATGTTGTGCCGAGCTATGTCTGAACCCAAGATCAAGCTACCCCACTCCCTATCATTCTGGAGTGCTCCATGTGCCTATCCCAATAACCGCTTGAAAGTTCCTAAAGTATCCGACTCCACTATCACAGCAGGCAGTGCATTCCACACCCCAACCACTCTCTGAGTGAAGAATCTACCTCGGACATCCCTCCTATATCTCCCACCATGAACCTTATAGTTATGCCCCCAGTAACAGCTACATCCACCCGAGGAAATAGTCTCTACACGTCCACTCTATTTGTCCCCCTCATCACCTTATAAACCTCTATTAAGTCGCCTCTCATAAGAACATAAGAAATAGGAGCAGGAATCGGCCATCTAGCCCTTCGAGCCTGCCCCGCCACTCAATAAGATCATGGCTGATCTGAAGTGGATCAGTTCCACTTTCCTGCTTTCTCCCCATAACCCTTAATTCCCTTGTCTATCAAAAACCTATCTACCCGTGACTTAAATATATTCAATAAGGTAGCCTCCACCACTTCAGCGGGCAGAGAATTCCAGAGATTCACCACCCTTTGAGTGAAGAAGTTCCTCCTCAACTCCGTTCTAAACTGCCCCCCCATTTATCTTGAGGCTGTGCCCTCTAGTCCTGCTATCCTTTCTAAGCGGGAAGAATCTTTCTACCTCTACCCTATCCATCCCCTTCATTATCTTATACGTCTCTATACGATGCCCCCTCATCCTTCTAAACTCCAACGAGTACAGACCCAGTCTATTCAATCCCTTCTCATAGTCCAACCCCCTCAACTCCGGTATCAGCCGAGTAAACCTCCTCTGCACTCCCTCCAAGGCCAAAATATCCTTGCGCAAGTGCGGCGACCAAAACTGCACACAGTACTCCAGCTGCGGCCTCACCAGTGCCCTGTACAGTTGCAGCAAGACCTCCCTACTTTTATATTCTATCCCCCTGGCTCATCCTCCTTCGCTCTAAAGAGAAAAGCCCCAGCTCCCTCAACCTTTCCTCATAAAATCTCGTGGGAGAACAAAACATCACCTCTATTTGATCTTATCGGGGCGAATAAGATCATGAGAGGCATGGAGAGGGTGAATGCGCTCAGTTTTTTCCCCAGGGTTGGGGAATCGAGAACTAGAGGGCAGAGGTTTAAGTTCAGAGGGGAAAGAATTAATGGGAGCCCGAGGAGAAAGGAACTCAAAGGGTGGTCCATCTGGAATGGGTTGCTGGAGGAAATGGTTGAGGCAGGGACATGGACAACATTTAGAACATAGAACATAGAACATTACAGCACAAACAGGCCCTTCGGCCCTCGAGTTGCGCCGATCACATCAACCCCACCAATCTATAGACCTATCTATAAGCCCCAATCCCATTAAACCCCATATACTCATCCAGAAGTCTTTTAAAAGACCCCAGCGAGTTCGCCTCTACCACCGATGACGGCAGCCGATTCCATTCACTCACCACCCTCTGAGTGAAAAACTTACCCCTAACATCACCTCTGTACTTCCCTCCCCGCACCTTAAATCTGTGTCCTCTCGTAGCGACCATTTCAACCCGGGGAAATAGCCTCTGAGAGTCCACCCTATCTATTCCTCTCAACATTTTATAAACTTCTATCAGGTCGCCTCTCAACCTTCGCCTCTCTAGGGAAAAGAGTCCCAGCTCCCTCAACCTATCTTCATACGGCATGCCTCCCAGTCCAGGCAACATCCTTGTAAATCTCCTCTGCACCCTTTCAATAGCTTCTACGTCTTTCCTATAGTGAGGCGACCAGAACTGCGCACAGTACTCCAAATGAGGCTTGACAAGGGTCCTGTAAAGTTGCAGCATTACCTCCCGACTCCTAAACTCAATCCCTCGATTAATGAAGGCCAGTACACCATACGCCTTCTTGACCACCTCCTCCACCTGCGAGGCCGATTTAAGAGTCCTGTGGACCCGGACCCCGAGATCCTTCTGCTCTTCAACGCTACTAAGACTCCTGCCCTTGATAGTGTACTCGTTCATCCCGTTGGTTCTGCCGAAATGGACGACTACACATTTATCCGCGTTGAAGTCCATCTGCCACTTCTCCGCCCATTCCTGCATCCTATCTATGCCCTGCTGCAACTTTTGACATCCTTCCAGACCATCCACAACACCACCGACCTTCGTGTCATCAGCGAACTTGCTAACCCATCCCTCCACTTCCTCATCCAGGTCATTTATGAAAATGACAAACAGCAAGGGTCCCAGAACAGATCCCTGGGGCACCCCACTGGTGACTGACCTCCATTCCGAAAAAGACCCATCCACAACCACTCTCTGCCTTCTGCAGGCAAGCCAGTTCTGGATCCACAAGGCCAAAGGCCCTTGGATCCCATGCCCTCTCACCTTCTCAAGAAGTCTTGCATGGGGGACCTTATCAAACGCCTTGCTGAAGTCCATGTACACCACGTCCACGGCACTTCCTTCGTCAATGTGTTTAGTCACATTATCGAAGAACTCAACTAGGCTCGTAAGGCACGACCTGCCCTTGACAAATCCAAAAGGCATTTGGGCAGATACAGGAATAGGAAAGGCTTAGAGGGATATGGGCCAAATGCAGGTAAATGGGGTTAGTTTAGATGGGCATTTTGGTCAGCATGGGCCAGTTTGGGCTAAAGGGCCTGTCTCTGTGCCGTACCCTCCACGACGCAGACACACCGAGTATCGAGACCGTGATAATCTCACATCAGCTGAGATGGGCCATGCTTGTCACGGGGACGCCCGACACCAGACTCCCCAGACAGGGGCTCTCCTCAGAGTCACGGCAGTAAACCCATTCACTCGGGGGCTAAAGGAAACATTTCAAACACAATCACAAACTCTTCCATCAGAGTCTGCTCATCGACAAGCAAACCTCCAATCGCAATCAAGGTGGCGATCTGTCGTAAAAATGGCGTCAAGATCTTCCAATCAACAAGAGCAGTCACTGAGAGAGGGAGAGAGGACAGAGAGAGACAAAGAGAGACAGAGAGAGAGAGAGGGAGAGGACATCTCCTCAGGCTGTGAGGCAGCAATGCCACTGTCCTGACCCGGGTCTCTGGCGCTGTGAGGCAGCAGTGCCACTGTCCTGACCCGGGTCCCTGGCGCTGTGAGGCAGCAATGCCACTGTCCTGACCCGGATCCCTGGCGCTGTGAGGCAGCAATGCCACTGTCCTGACCCGGGTCCCTGGCGCTGTGAGGCAGCAGTGCCACTGTCCTGACCCGGGTCCCTGGTGCTGTGAGGCCTCAGTACAAACCATTTCTTCTCTCCTTCTGCGTTCTTTTGTCAATTGATCTTTTCCAGTGTCCCTCTGGTTCCTGACCCTCCATTTCACAGTAACTTCATCGCAGTGTGAATGAATCACACCTGTGACTAATAAATAAACTTTAACTTTACTTCCCCCTGACTGACTCTATCAACACCCCCCCCATTAAATCTCCCCTTCCCTTCCTCTGCTGTAAGGAGATCAGTGATTAATAAAGGAGATCGATGGAATCTGGTTTGAGCCCAGACCGCACGGCTGAGATAAATGATGCAATAAAATCGTGTCAGAGACTCAGAGAGAAAGAGAAGGAGGCCATTCAGCCCAACAAGTCCACGCTGTCTCCCTGTAGACTAACACAGTCGGTCCCATTCCCAGCTCTATCCCTGTAACTCTGCCTCTTTATTTCCCTCAAGATCCCATCCAATTTCCTTTTGAAATCATTCATTGCCTCTGCTTTCACCCCTCTTAATGGCAGTGAGTTCCAGCTCATTCCCACTCGCTATGTAAAAACATTCTCCCTCACATTCCCCCCCGGTATCTCTCCCTCAAAACCCGAAACCTGTCTCCCCCTGAGCCCCTGGGAATGGTTTGTCTTTGTCTCCCTCACCCAATCCTGTCATTATCTTGTCCACCTCGATCAAATCTCCCCTCTCTCTCCATCGCTCCAAGGAGAATAACCCCAACCTCTCCAATCCCAACCTTGGAACTAAAATCCCCTCTGTTCCTGGAACCATTCTGGTAAATCTCCCTCCACACCTCTCAAAAACCCTCACATCCTTCCTAAAGTGTCGTCACCTAGAACTGGATCAATATTCCCACTGGGGCCTAAGTGGAGCTTTGGAAAGGCTCAGCACAACATCCTGCTTTTCTACTCAATCTCTCTATTTATGCAGGATCCCAGATGCTTTGCATAACAATCCTTTCGCTATGTTCTGCCACTTTTATAGACAGAGTCACACACACCCCCAGCTCCCTCTGTCCCGGCAAACTCTTTAGAACTGTGCCATTAAATCTATATTGCCTCTCCCTATCCTTCTGACAGAATGCATCACCTCACATTTCTCTATATTAAATTCCATCTGTCACTTGCCTGCCCATTCTGCTAACCCATCTGCCTTTCCACTATCTGTCTGTCTCTCTGTCTGTTCATCCATCTATCTATCTATCAATCTGTCTGTCTATCTATCTATCTATCTATCTATCTATCTATCTAGCTAGCTAGCTATCCGCTATTTTAAATGTTTTATCTAATTCACTTCAAAGGGCAGTACCACCCTGACTCGCTGAGAAACTCCATGGACACACACACCCGACTGGAGAAACATTAAACCAACCCTGCTCAGTTCAGTATCTGGAAACACCAGCTCCCTATCCACAAGCACAATCACTTTTCACCCACTCAAACTAAACCCCCCCCCCATGGGCTGAAGGAAATGGAGGCATCTTATATCAGCAAGAGGTGAGGGAGGGACACTCACAACTTGTTATCACCCAGGGCCCTGACACCAGCTTAATACGAAATAATGTGTAGCATCCAGAAAGATTGAACAGGCTACTTTTCTCTGGAAAGGGGGGCGGAGGGTGAGGGGCGATAGAGGCCTCGATTATATCGAATGGTTTGATGGGTAGATGATGTCCATTTGCAGTGAATCCCAGGGACCAGATGTTTGGCTCCTAATGGTGTCACATTTCGTGTGGAGATGCCGGTGTTGGACTGGGGTAAACATAAGAACATAAGAAATAGGAGCAGGAGTAGGCCATCTGGTCCTTCGAGCCTGCCCCGCCATTCAATAAGATCATGGCTGATCTGTCGTGGCTCAGCTCCACATTCCCGCCCTCTCCCCATAACCCTTAATCCCCTCTCTCATCAAAAACCCATCAACCCGCTTCTTAAAAATATTTAGCGAGGCAGCCTCCACCACTTCAACGGGCAGAGAATTCCAGAGATTCACCACCCTTTGAGTGAAGAAGTTCCTCCTCAACTCCGTTCTAAACCGCCCCCCCTTTATCTTGAGGCTGTGACCCCTAGTCCTACTGTCCTTTCCGAGCGGAAAGAGTCTCTCCACCTCTATCCTATCCATCCCATTCATCATCTTATACGTCTCAAAGAAATCTCACCACACCAGGTTAAAGTCCAACCAATTTATTTGATAGTAAACTCACAAGCTTTCAGGGTATGCCCCTTCGTCAGGTGAATTCACCCGGTGAAGGGGCAAACCCTGAAAGCTTGTGAGTTTACTATCAAATAAATTGGTTGGACTTTAACCTGGTGTGGTGAGATTTTTTACTGTGTCACGTTTCACACAGGGAGCCCAGGTCATTGTGTACATGTTAAAGGTATGTGGTAGTCTGGAGCTGTGGATGTTGATGGAGGAAGTTCCAACATTCTTTCCTTCGCATAGCTGACCAGGGGCCTGTTGCACTCTTACTGCCAGTCATTAGTGTGTGTTGGAAGGATTTGCAGGCTGATAATAACCCTGTTTTGGCCCACATGTGAAAGAATGTTCCTTGGCTGTGAAGTCCTGGGGGATGGAAGTCTTGAACCCAGAGCTTCTGGTTCAGCACGGGGACAAGGTCCACAGCACCACGAGGCCATCCAATAAAAATCAGTCACCAATAAATCCAGTCGGGAATTCAGGAGCAATCGCTTTATCCAGAGAATGGGAGAATGTGGGACTCACTCCCACGGGGAGTGGGGAGAATGTGGGATTCGCTCACATGGGGGGGTGGGGAGAATGTGGGACTCGCTCCCACGGGGAGTGGGGAGAATGTGGGACTCGCTCCCACGGGGAGTGGGGAGAATGTGGGACTCGCTCCCACGGGGAGTGGGGGAGAATGTGGGACTCGCTCCCACGGGGGGTGGGGAGAATGTGGGACTCGCTCACATGGGGGATGGGGAAGAATGTGGGACTCGCTCACATGGGGGGTGGGGAGAATGTGGGACTCGCTCACATGGGGAGTGGGGAGAATGTGGGACTCACTCACATGGGGGGTGGGGAGAATGTGGGACTCGCTCACATGGGGGGTGGGGAGAATGTGGGACTCGCTCCCACGGGGAGCGGAGAGAATGTGGGACTTGTTCCTACGGGGGAGTGGGGGGAATGTGGGACTCGCTTCCATGGGGAGTGGGGAGAATGTGGGACTCGCTCCCACGGGGAGTGGGGAGAATGTGGGACTCGCTCACATGGGGGGTGGGGAGAATGTGGGACTCGCTCCCTTGGGGAGTGGGGAGAATGTGGGACTTGCTCACATGGGGAGTGGGGAGAATGTGGGATTCGCTCCCATGGGGAGTGGGGAGAATGTGGGACTCGCTCACATGGGGGGTGGGGAGAATGTGGGACTCGCTCCCACGGGGAGTGGGGAGGATGTGGGACTCGCTCACATGGGGGGTGGGGAGAATGTGGGACTCGCTCCCACGGGGAATGGGGAGAATGTGGGACTCGCTCACATGGGGGGTGGGGGAGAATGTGGGACTCGCTCCCACGGGGAGTGGGGAGAATGTGGGACTTGCTCCCATGGGGAGTGGGTAGAATGTGGGACTCACTCCCATGGGGAGTGGGGAGAATGTGGGACTCGCTCACTTGGGGGGTGGGGGAGAATGTGGGACTCGCTCCCACGGGAGTGGGGAGAATGTGGGACTCGCTCACATGGGGGGTGGGGAGAATGTGGGACTCGCTCCCTTGGGGAGTGGGGAGAATGTGGGACTCGCTCCCATGGGGAGTGGGGAGAATGTGGGACTCGCTCACATGGGGGGTGGGGGGAATGTGGGACTCGCTCCCACGGGGAGTGGGGGGAATGTGGGACTCGCTCCCACAGGGAGTGGGGAGAATGTGGGACTCGCTCCCACGGGGAGTGATTGAGGTGAATAGTGTTAATGCATTTAAGGGAATTTGGTAAACAAATGCTGGAGAAAGGAATAGAATGATGTGGTGATGAGTTTTTGAGGAGGAAGGGGGTTGAGTGGGGCATTAATATCAGCTTTGATCTGGTAAGCCAATGGGCGGTTTCTGTGTTGTAAATACTGTTTAGTTCTATGGTCAGAATTTTACTATTCCTCCCCAATGTATTCTGAGGCAGGGGAGGTGTGTGGGGTGGGGGTTTATGGGGGTGGGGTGCGGGTGTGATCATGTCACCCTGCAGACTCTCTCCTCATGGTCTGGAGATCCCTGGTTTTCCCACCTGGTCCCCAATCAATGCTCACCAGATGGTCATGATGTGGGTATGCCGGCGTTGGACTGGCGTAAACACAGTAAAAAGTCTGACAACACCAGGTTTTAGTCCAACCGATTTATTTGATAATATACTCACAAGCTTTCGAGGGGGCTGCCTCTTCGTCAGGTGAAGAGAACTCTCCATTCACCTGACGAAGAGGCAGTCCCCTCGAAAGCTTGTGAGAATATTATCAAATAAATCGGTTGGACTAAAACCTGGTGTTGTCAGACTTTTTACCAGATGGTCTGCCAGGGGTTGGGCTGGGGTCCGTTCCCCGCCTACTCTCTGGGTGACGGACGGTGAGCGTTCGCCATCCTGAAACTTCAGGCCTGTGTCTCATTTTGTAGTGGGACCCCCCCCCACTCCCTGCCTTCCTTGTCCTCCTAGAAACTGAGAGTAGCTCACAGCACAGACTGGGAAGGGTTAACAGCTGGAACATTCTCTGTATTACTGAATCCCCTGCCGTGTATTTACCCAGGGAGCATCAAGCAAGCTGAAGAACCTTCTGGAAGGAGCAGGACACTTTAATATCACTGCTGCCTCCTCACCACGGATAAGGCAGGATTTCTGGAACAGGGATAGGTTTTGGGCTATTGTGATAGAACAGTGTGGGTACAGTTCCCGACACCACAGAGTTATTGCAACTATAAAGAGGATACAGATGAGAGAAACTAGCCATGATTCAGGGCTTATGGTGAGAAGCAGTGATGTGAAAGTGGGCCAGTGATCCTTGGGAAAGGGATGTTGGAGAAGTGATACGAGGTGATACGGTTTCTGTTTTTAGGACACCAAAGGATGAGATATTCTAGAGTGTCGCAAGCTTTGTCTAGAACAACGGAAACAGACGCTATGTCTTGTGCCCAAAGTGAGAGGCAAATTCAGAATCAGTCCATGGAATCAGATCACAGAATCATAACAATGCAGAGGGAGGCCCTTTGATCCATCAAGTCTATCCTGGCTCTCTGACAGAGCATTCTACCCAATCCCACTCCCCTGCCTTATAACAACATAAGAAATAGGAGCAGGAGTGGGCCATCCAGCCCTTTGAGCCTGCCCCGCCATTCAATAAGATCATGGCTGATCTGAAGTGGATCAGTTCCACTTTCCCGCTTTCTCCCCATAACCCTTAATCCCCCTGTCTATCAGAAGTCTATCTGCCCGTGACTTAAATATATTTAGCGAGGCAGCCCCCACCACTTCAACGGGCAGAGAATTCCAGAGATTCACCACCCTTTGAGTGAAGAAGTTCCTCCTCAACTCCGATCCAAACTGGCCCCCCCCCCCCCCCCCCTTATCTTGAGGCTGTGCCCTCTAGTCCTGCTATCCTTTCTAAGCGGGAAGAATCTCTCGACCTCTTATCCCTCTTATCTTGCACATTCAAATACTGCAATCAAACCTGTTGCCCCACCCCCCAACTCTCTCAGGAAGCTCATTCCAGACTTATGGGGTGGCACAGTGGGTCAGCACTGCTGCCTCACAGCGCCAGGGACCTGGGTTCAATTCCTGGCGCGGGTCACACTCTCTGTGCGAAACCTGCACATTCTCCCCATGTCTGTGCGGGTTTTCTCTGGTTTCCTCCCACAGTCCGAAAGATGTGCTGTTTAAGGCGAATTGGTTCTCCCTCGGTGCACCCGAACAGGCGCCGGAGTGCAGCCATAGGGGATTTTCACAGTAACTTCACTGCAGTGTTGATGTCAGCCTACTAATTAATAAAGAGATGAGGTTACTGCCTTTGCCAGGGTGACTGGGGAAGCAGACTGGGGGCGGGGTGGGGAGGGTTTAGCAATAGGGAAGGCGATGCTGGGAGGAGTCTGAGAGACACAGCCACATTCCCAGCTACTCTGTGAGGCGCTCCGGGGACTGAGAGGTTAACTCTGAGAAAGCGACGCGTCCTTTTAAAAAGCTGGAAGAGAGAGAGAGAGGCACTGAAATCTCCAGCCATTCCAGCCGGCTCTGTGATCCAGACTGGGGATAAGGGACAACCGGTGAGGAATTCCCCAGCTTGTGGCTGCTGCCTGGAGGAGGAGGGCAGAGAGGGGAGAAGGAGCAGGGAAAGCCACTGGGGGAAGCCGCTGGGGGATCCAGTCTGGCAGCCACAGCAGCAGCAGCTCCCAGGTACAGCAGAGACCGAGGGGAGGAATGGCCAAGGATTCGGTGCAGATCCCGGACGATTTGGATTTCAGGTCATTTCGGGAGGAATGTCGCTCCGAGAGAGGCTGGACCATGAAATATAACAAGCCCGGAATCACCGTGTGGATTCAGATGATGGAGGAGGATAAAAGCTCCCATAAAATAAAGGTAAAAATAACATCCGTGTGGGTGATGCGGCGCTGCCTCTCCTCAATGTGGCAGCTGACAGTGAGAGACACACACACACACACACAGACCCAGAGAGAGAGTTAGTGAGAGACATACACAGGGACACACACAGGGACAGTGAGAGACACAGACAGGGACACACACAGGGACAGTGAGAGACACAGACAGGGACACACACGGACAGTGAGAGACACAGACAGGGACAGTGAGAGACACAGACAGGGACAGTGAGAGACACAGACAGGGACACACACAGGGACAGTGAGAGACACACACAGAGACACACACAGGGACAATGAGATATACAGACAGGGACACACAGGGACAGTGAGAGACACACACAGGGACAGTGAGAGACACAGACAGGGACACACACAGGGACAGTGAGAGACACAGACAGGGACACACACAGGGACAGTGAGAGAGACACACAGAGACACACACAGGGACAGTGAGAGACACAGACAGGGACACACACAGGGACAGTGAGAGACACAGACAGGGACACACACAGGGACAGTGAGAGACACAGAGACACACACAGGGATAGTGAGAGACACAGACAGGGACACAGACAGGGACAGTGAGAGACACACACAGGGACACACACAGGGACAGTGAGAGACACAGACAGGGACACACACAGGGACAGTGAGAGACACAGACAGGGACACACGGACAGTGAGAGACACAGACAGGGACACACACAGGGACAGTGAGAGACACACACAGGGACACACACAGGGACAATGAGAGACACAGACAGGGACACACAGGGACAGTGAGAGACACACACAGGGACAGTGAGAGACACAGACAGGGACACACACAGGGACAGTGAGAGACACAGACAGGGACACACACAGGGACAGTGAGAGACACAGACAGGACACACAGGGACAGTGAGAGAGACACAGACAGGGACACACACAGGGACAGTGAGAGACACACACAGGGATACACACAGGGACAGTGAGAGACACAGACAGAGACACACACAGGGACAGTGAGAGACACAGACAGGGACACGCACAGGGACAGTGAGAGACACAGACAGGGACACGCAGGGACAGTGAGAGACACAGACAGGGACACACAGGGACAGTGAGAGACACACACAGAGACACACACAGGGACAGTGAGAGACACACACAGAGACACACAAAGGGACAGTGAGAGACACACACACAGAGACACACAGAGGGACAGTGACAGACACACACAGGGACAGTGGGAGACACACACAGGGACACACACAGGGACAGTGAGAGACACAGACAGGGACACACACAGGGACAGTGAGAGACACACACACAGAGACACACACAGGGACAGTGAGAAAACACACACACACAGACAGGGACAGTGAGAGACACAGACAGGACACACACAGGGACAGTGAGAGACACAGAGACACACACAGGGACAGTGAGAGACACAGACAGGGACACACACAGGGACAGTGAGAGACACAGACAGGGACACACAGGGACAGTGAGAGACACAGACAGGGACACACACAGGAACAGTGAGAGACAGACACAGAGACACACACAGGGACAGTGAGAGACACAGACAGAGACACACAGGGACAGTGAGAGACAGACACAGAGACACACACAGGGACAGTGAGAGACACAGACAGGGACACACACAGGGACAGTGTGAGACACAGACAGGGACACACACAGGGACAGTGAGAGACACAGAGACACACACAGGGACAGTGAGAGACACAGACAGGGACACACACAGGGACAGTGAGAGACACACACAGGGACACACACAGGGACAGTGAGAGACACAGACAGGAACACACGGACAGTGAGAGACACAGACAGGGACACACACAGGGACAGTGAGAGACACAGACAGGGACACACAGGGACAGTGAGAGACACAGACAGGGACACACACAGGGTCAGTGAGAGACAGAGACAGAGACACACACAGGGACAGTGAGAGACACAGACAGGGACACACACAGGGACAGTGAGAGGCACAGACAGGGACACACACAGGGACAGTGAGAGACACAGACAGGGACACACACAGGGACAGTGAGAGACACACACAGGGACAGTGAGAGACACAGACAGGGACACACACAGGGACAGTGAAAGACACAGACAGGGACACACACAGGGACAGTGAGAGACACACACAGAGACACACACAGGGACAGTGACAGACACACACAGAGACACACACAGGGACAGTGAGAGACACACACAGGGACAGTGAGAGACACACACAGGGACACACACATGGACAGTGAGAGACACACACAGGGACACACACAGGGACAGTGAGAGACACAGAGACACACACAGGGACAGTGAGAGACACAGACAGGGTCACACACAGGGACAGTGAGAGACACAGACAGGGACACACACAGGGACAGTGAGAGACACACACAGAGACACACACAGGGACAGTGAGAGACACACACAGAGACACACACAGGGACAGTGAGAGACACACACAGGGACACACACAGGGACAGTGAGAGACACAGAGACACACACAGGGACAGTGAGAGACACACACAGAGACACACACAGTGACAGTGAGAGACACAGACAGGGACACACACAGGGACAGTGAGAGACACACACACAGAGACACACACAGGGTCAGTGAGAGACACAGAGACACACACAGGGACACTAAGAGACACAGACAGGGACACACAGGGACAGTGAGAAACACACACACAGACACACACAGGAACAGTGAGAGACATACACGCAGAGACACAGAAAGGGACAGTGAGAGACACACACAGAGACACACTGAGGGACAGTGAGAGACACACACAGGGACCGTGGGAGACACACACAGGGACACACATAGGAACAGTGAGAGACACACACACAGAGACACACACAGGGACAGTGAGAGACACAGACAGGGACACACACAGGGACAGTGAGAGACACACACACAGAGATACATACAGGGAAAGTGAGAGACACACACACACAGCCACAGACAGGGACAGTGAGAGACACACACAGAGACACACACAGGGACAGTGAGAGACACACACAGAGACACACAAAGGGACAGTGAGAGACACACACACAGAGACACACAGAGGGACAGTGACAGACACACACAGGGACAGTGGGAGACACACACAGGGACACACACAGGGACAGTGAGAGACACAGACAGGGACACACACAGGGACAGTGAGAGTCACACACACAGAGACACACACAGGGACAGTGAGAAACACACACACACAGACAGGGACAGTGAGAGACACAGACAGGGACACACACAGGGACAGTGAGAGACACAGAGACACACACAGGGACAGTGAGAGACACAGACAGGGACACACACAGGGACAGTGAGAGACACAGACAGGGACACACAGGGACAGTGAGAGACACAGACAGGGACACACACAGGAACAGTGAGAGACAGACACAGAGACACACACAGGGACAGTGAGAGACACAGACAGAGACACACAGGGACAGTGAGAGACAGACACAGAGACACACACAGGGACAGTGAGAGACACAGACAGGGACACACACAGGGACAGTGTGAGACACAGACAGGGACACACACAGGGACAGTGAGAGACACAGAGACACACACAGGGACAGTGAGAGACACAGACAGGGACACACACAGGGACAGTGAGAGACACACACAGGGACACACACAGGGACAGTGAGAGACACAGACAGGAACACACGGACAGTGAGAGACACAGACAGGGACACACACAGGGACAGTGAGAGACACAGACAGGGACACACAGGGACAGTGAGAGACACAGACAGGGACACACACAGGGACAGTGAGAGACAGAGACAGAGACACACACAGGGACAGTGAGAGACACAGACAGGGACACACACAGGGACAGTGAGAGGCACAGACAGGGACACACACAGGGACAGTGAGAGACACAGACAGGGACACACACAGGGACAGTGAGAGACACACACAGGGACAGTGAGAGACACAGACAGGGACACACACAGGGACAGTGAAAGACACAGACAGGGACACACACAGGGACAGTGAGAGACACACACAGAGACACACACAGGGACAGTGACAGACACACACAGAGACACACACAGGGACAGTGAGAGACACACACAGGGACAGTGAGAGACACACACAGGGACACACACATGGACAGTGAGAGACACACACAGGGACACACACAGGGACAGTGAGAGACACAGAGACACACACAGGGACAGTGAGAGACACAGACAGGGTCACACACAGGGACAGTGAGAGACACAGACAGGGACACACACAGGAACAGTGAGAGACAGACACAGAGACACACACAGGGACAGTGAGAGACACAGACAGAGACACACAGGGACAGTGAGAGACAGACACAGAGACACACACAGGGACAGTGAGAGACACAGACAGGGACACACACAGGGACAGTGTGAGACACAGACAGGGACACACACAGGGACAGTGAGAGACACAGAGACACACACAGGGACAGTGAGAGACACAGACAGGGACACACACAGGGACAGTGAGAGACACACACAGGGACACACACAGGGTCAGTGAGAGACACAGACAGGAACACACGGACAGTGAGAGACACAGACAGGGACACACACAGGGACAGTGAGAGACACAGACAGGGACACACAGGGACAGTGAGAGACACAGACAGGGACACACACAGGGTCAGTGAGAGACAGAGACAGAGACACACACAGGGACAGTGAGAGACACAGACAGGGACACACACAGGGACAGTGAGAGGCACAGACAGGGACACACACAGGGACAGTGAGAGACACAGACAGGGACACACACAGGGACAGTGAGAGACACACACAGGGACAGTGAGAGACACAGACAGGGACACACACAGGGACAGTGAAAGACACAGACAGGGACACACACAGGGACAGTGAGAGACACACACAGAGACACACACAGGGACAGTGACAGACACACACAGAGACACACACAGGGACAGTGAGAGACACACACAGGGACAGTGAGAGACACACACAGGGACACACACATGGACAGTGAGAGACACACACAGGGACACACACAGGGACAGTGAGAGACACAGAGACACACACAGGGACAGTGAGAGACACAGACAGGGTCACACACAGGGACAGTGAGAGACACAGACAGGGACACACACAGGGACAGTGAGAGACACACACAGAGACACACACAGGGACAGTGAGAGACACACACAGAGACACACACAGGGACAGTGAGAGACACACACAGGGACACACACAGGGACAGTGAGAGACACAGAGACACACACAGGGACAGTGAGAGACACACACAGAGACACACACAGTGACAGTGAGAGACACAGACAGGGACACACACAGGGACAGTGAGAGACACACACACAGAGACACACACAGGGTCAGTGAGAGACACAGAGACACACACAGGGACACTAAGAGACACAGACAGGGACACACAGGGACAGTGAGAAACACACACACAGACACACACAGGAACAGTGAGAGACATACACGCAGAGACACAGAAAGGGACAGTGAGAGACACACACAGAGACACACTGAGGGACAGTGAGAGACACACACAGGGACCGTGGGAGACACACACAGGGACACACATAGGAACAGTGAGAGACACACACACAGAGACACACACAGGGACAGTGAGAGACACAGACAGGGACACACACAGGGACAGTGAGAGACACACACACAGAGATACATACAGGGAAAGTGAGAGACACACACACACAGCCACAGACAGGGACAGTGAGAGACACACACAGAGACACACACAGGGACAGTGAGAGACACACACAGAGACACACAAAGGGACAGTGAGAGACACACACACAGAGACACACAGAGGGACAGTGACAGACACACACAGGGACAGTGGGAGACACACACAGGGACACACACAGGGACAGTGAGAGACACAGACAGGGACACACACAGGGACAGTGAGAGTCACACACACAGAGACACACACAGGGACAGTGAGAAACACACACACACAGACAGGGACAGTGAGAGACACAGACAGGGACACACACAGGGACAGTGAGAGACACAGAGACACACACAGGGACAGTGAGAGACACAGACAGGGACACACACAGGGACAGTGAGAGACACAGACAGGGACACACAGGGACAGTGAGAGACACAGACAGGGACACACACAGGAACAGTGAGAGACAGACACAGAGACACACACAGGGACAGTGAGAGACACAGACAGAGACACACAGGGACAGTGAGAGACAGACACAGAGACACACACAGGGACAGTGAGAGACACAGACAGGGACACACACAGGGACAGTGTGAGACACAGACAGGGACACACACAGGGACAGTGAGAGACACAGAGACACACACAGGGACAGTGAGAGACACAGACAGGGACACACACAGGGACAGTGAGAGACACACACAGGGACACACACAGGGACAGTGAGAGACACAGACAGGAACACACGGACAGTGAGAGACACAGACAGGGACACACACAGGGACAGTGAGAGACACAGACAGGGACACACAGGGACAGTGAGAGACACAGACAGGGACACACACAGGGACAGTGAGAGACAGAGACAGAGACACACACAGGGACAGTGAGAGACACAGACAGGGACACACACAGGGACAGTGAGAGGCACAGACAGGGACACACACAGGGACAGTGAGAGACACAGACAGGGACACACACAGGGACAGTGAGAGACACACACAGGGACAGTGAGAGACACAGACAGGGACACACACAGGGACAGTGAAAGACACAGACAGGGACACACACAGGGACAGTGAGAGACACACACAGAGACACACACAGGGACAGTGACAGACACACACAGAGACACACACAGGGACAGTGAGAGACACACACAGGGACAGTGAGAGACACACACAGGGACACACACATGGACAGTGAGAGACACACACAGGGACACACACAGGGACAGTGAGAGACACAGAGACACACACAGGGACAGTGAGAGACACAGACAGGGTCACACACAGGGACAGTGAGAGACACAGACAGGGACACACACAGGGACAGTGAGAGACACACACAGAGACACACACAGGGACAGTGAGAGACACACACAGAGACACACACAGGGACAGTGAGAGACACACACAGGGACACACACAGGGACAGTGAGAGACACAGAGACACACACAGGGACAGTGAGAGACACACACAGAGACACACACAGTGACAGTGAGAGACACAGACAGGGACACACACAGGGACAGTGAGAGACACACACACAGAGACACACACAGGGTCAGTGAGAGACACAGAGACACACACAGGGACACTAAGAGACACAGACAGGGACACACAGGGACAGTGAGAAACACACACACAGACACACACAGGAACAGTGAGAGACACACACGCAGAGACACACAAAGGGACAGTGAGAGACACACACAGAGACACACTGAGGGACAGTGAGAGACACACACAGGGACCGTGGGAGACACACACAGGGACACACATAGGAACAGTGAGAGACACACACACAGAGACACACACAGGGACAGTGAGAGACACAGACAGGGACACACACAGGGACAGTGAGAGACACACACACACAGACACACACAGGGACAGTGAGAGACACAGACAGAGACACACACAGGGACAGTGAGAGACACAGACAGGGACACACAGGGACAGTGAGAGACACAGACATGGACACACACAGGGACAGTGAGAGACACACACAGAGACACACACAGGGACAGTGAGAGACACAGACAGGGACACACAGGGACAGTGAGAGACACAGACAGGGACACACACAGGGACAGTGAGAGACAGACACAGAGACACACACAGGGACAGTGAGAGACACAGAGACACACAGAGGGACAGTGAGAGACACAGACAGGGACACATACAGGGACAGTGAGTGACACAGACAGGGACACAGACAGGGACAGTGAGAGACACAGACAGGGACAGTGAGAGACACAGACAGGGACACACACAGGGACAGTGAGAGACACAGACAGGGACACACAGGGACAGTGAGAGACACAGACAGGGACACAGACAGGGACAGTGAGAGACACAGACAGGGACAGTTAGAGACACAGACAGGGACACACAGGGACAGTGAGAGACACAGACAGGGACACACACAGGGACAGTGAGAGACACACACAGGGACACACACAGGGACACATACAGGGACAGAGACACACACAGAGACACACACACAGGATCAGTGAGAGACACACACACAGAGACACACACACAGACAGTGAGTGTTGGTGTTATTGTGGCTGGGTAGTTTACACTGTGATGGGGGTTTAGTCACTGACATTCACTGCTCCCCACTGCCAGAAACCTGGGGAGATCAGCGGCAACTTTTACACTTACTGACCCGGGAGGAGGAACCTGTTTGCTGGGGACCTGTTCCCATTCCTCCCCTCATCTCTCCACAGTCTCCCCCCCCCCCCCCTCTCCGGCATCTCTATTCCCCCATTCACTCCATCTCTCCCCCCATCTCTACTCCCATTCCCCCATCTCTCCCAATCTCTATCCTCAATTTCCCCCATTTCTGCCCCCCATTCCCCCATCTCTATCCCCCATTTCCCTGAATCTACCCTATTTCCCCCATCTCTGCCCCCATTCCCCCATCTCTGCCCCATTCCCCCATCTCTACCCCCATTCCCTCCAGCTCTACACCCATTCCCCCCACGTCTACCCCCATGTCTACCCCCCACTTTCCCCATCTCTACCCCCGTTCCCCATCTCTACCCCCCCAGTTTCCCCATCTCCCCCATCCCTACCCCCCCACCTCCCTCTATCTCTACCCCCCATTTCCCCCCGTCTCTACCCCCATCTCCCTCCATCTCTACCCCCATCTCCCTCCATCTCTACCCCCATCTCCCTCCATCTCTACCCCCATCTCCCTCCATCTCTACCCCCATCTCCCTCCATCTCTACCTCCCATTTCCCCCCGTGTCTCTACCCTACCCCCCCCATTCCCACCATCTTTACCCCCTACTCCTCCCCAGGACACCATCTCCTTCACCAACTCCCTCTCACTTTCAGCACCCACCCCATTCCATTTGGACACACGAACCCCCCCCCCCCCCCCCTTTTGCCATACATTGATGATACTTTTCTGGGGTTAACCCTTCCTTGGCAGTAACAGAAGTGAAGGCCATTCGGCCCCTCTCTTTAGCTTGTGTTGGCTCTTTTGTATTCAGAACCATCCAAGTGAAGACGCAGCTTTATCCTCCTCTGTCTCTGCCAATGCATCCTCGTCAGCACCAAGTTCCAATTGCTTTTTGAACGTTCCTGTTTAATCTGGCCCCCACCAGCTGATCAGTCTATCTTTTCCAGATCTTAACTACCCTCCGTCGGAATATCTGTACCTTCATCGCCCGTCCCCTCTGGTTCTTTTCCCAATTCTCTTCAACCTGTGTCTGTTTGGTTGCCAACACTCCTATCACTGCTTTCTCCTTACTTACTCCATCAAAACCATACAGCGATTTTTGAATGCCTCACTTAAGCCTCCCCTAAACCTTGGGCATGTACTTGGGAACAGTGATGAGTAAGTCTAATGGTGAAAGAGAGAGTTGACTGCTCAGGAAGCAATAAGGTAGGAGATAGGACAACAGCACTGAGACGTTGGCCATTATCAAGGAAGGTTAAAAGCTGGAGAACCATGATCAGGGATACTGTAAAACATTACACTGGAAGGAGGAAGCTCTCAGCTGTGAAAACCAGCTGATAAGCCCCCTGCACTTTCTCCATGGCCTTGACTTCCCTCCAAATGCCTAGTTCCCAGAATTGATCAGCTCGGGTCTGAACCAGAGATTGATAAGGGTTTTGAGAAACTTCCTTGTTTCTCTCTGTTCAGTGGCTCTTTGCCACAGATCCTCACCCGCTCTCTCAATCGCCTTTGCAGCTGTTCTGCCATCTTCAATCATTTGTGAAAATGCAAAGACACAGCTGTGTGGTTTATTTTTTGCACTGTTTTGATCGCACTGTCCTGCCTGTGCGTCACCTCAAACCCACCAACATTCGACAGCAATCAGCCTGGCTCCATTATCCAGCCTGGCTCGGTTCCCACACAGTCTATACTGCCCTGCTCACTAGGCTGACAAGTTTTGTCCATCCACAGACTTCAAAATTAACATGTTTGTGTGTGTGTGTGTGTGTGTGTCTGTGTGTCTCTGCTGATTGCGTGTGTGTATCTCTGTCACTGTGTGATGTTTGTGTGTCTCTGCTGATTGCGTGTGTGTGTATATGACATAAGAAAAAGAGCAGGAGTCAGTCATTCAGTTCCATGTGTGTCTCTCTGTCACCGTGTCTCTGTCACTGTGTGTCTCCGCTGATTGTGTGAGTGTCTCTGTCACTGTGTCTCTGTTACGGTGTGTCTCTGCTGATTGTGTGTGTGTCTCTGTCACTGTGTCTCTGTTACGGTGTGTCTCTGCTGATTGTGTGTGTGTCTCTGTCACTGTGTCTCTGTCACTGTGTGTCTCTGCTGATTGTGTGTGCGTCTCTCGCTGTGTCTCTGTCACTGTGTGTCTCTGCTGATTGTGTGTGTGTCTCTGTCACTGTGTGTCTCTGCTGATTGTGTGTGTGTCTCTGTCACTGTGTCTCTGTCACTGTGTGTCTCTGATTGTGTGTGTGTGTCTGTCACTGTGTCTCTGCTGATTGTGTGTGTGTCTCTGTCGCTGTGTCTCTCTGCTGATTGTGTGAGTGTCTCTGTCACTGTGTGTCTCTGATTGTGTGTGTATCTCTGCTGATTGTGTGTGTGTGTCTCTGTCACTGTGTGAACAAAGAACAAAACAGCACGGGAAACAGGCCCTTCGGCCCAACGAGCCCGCGCCGCCGTCCCATGGTCAGTGACCTATTCATGACTCTAGTCTATGCCTAATGTGTGAGGATCAGGGAGGTCCAATATAGGGACAATTTGTTACCCAATCAATCAGCCTAAAAGCACATTTTTGGGATGTGGGAGGAAACCGGAGCACCCGGAGGAAACCCACGCAACCACGGGGAGAACGCGCAAACTCCCATGGACACAGGCCCAACTCCATGTGTCCGCACAGTAACAGAGATAGCCTCTGTGCTGCCATGATGCCCTCGAGATGGTAAGTGCCTGTGGATAAAAATTTCATTATTAAAGACTCTATACCCCTGAGACTAAACTGACCCCAAGCCTACAATGCTTAGTAAGGCCTGCTATATCCCCCTATATGTAGACCGCTCATGTGGCTGTCCAAGTGACTCTTGAACAACCCTAGCGTGCCTGCTTCCACCACCTCACTCGGCAGTGCATTCCACATCCCCACTACCCTTTGTGTGAAAAACTGCCCTCTAACATTAGTCTTATATCTAGCCCCCCTCACCCTAAGCCCGTGACCCCTCGTTCTATCCATTTCTAATAGCGGAAAAAGCTTATCACCATCTACTCTATCTGTCCCCTTCATAATCTTATAAACCTCTATCAAATCCCCCCTCAGCCGACGTCTCTCAAGGGAAAACAGCCCAAGTGCGTTCAATCTTTCCTCGTAAGACAGCCCTTCCATACCAGGCAACATCCTGGTAAATCTCCTCTGCACTCTCTCCAGGATCTCTACATCCTTCCGGTAGTACGGCGACCAGAACTGGACGCAGTACTCCAGGTGAGGCCTAACCAACGTTCTATACAACTGCAACATCAGACTCCTACTCTTATATTCTATACCCCTTCCTATGAAGGCTAACATGCCATACGCTTTCCTCATCACATTCTGCACCTGCACCGACACCTTCAGGGACTTGTGTACCTGCACCCCCAGGTCTCTCTGCGTATCTATACTCCGGATAGTTCTACCTTTTATCATATAACTCCCTTCCACATTATTCCGGCCAAAGTGCATCACCTCGCATTTCTCCGGATTAAATTCCATTTGCCATCTATCTGCCCAATCTACCAGCCTATCTATGTCCTGTTGCATTGCCAGGCACTGCTCCTCAGTACCCGCCAATCCAACCAACTTAGTGTCATCAGCAAATTTGCTGATCACACCACCTACCCCCTCTTCCAAGTCATTAATATATACTACAAATAGTAGAGGTCCTAGTACCGAGCCCTGCGGCACCCCACTGGTGACAGACCTCCAATTGGAAAAGGAGCCCTCCACTACTACCCGCTGTCTTCTCCTCCCAAGCCAGTTCTTCACCCATCTACATACCTGGCCTTGTATCCCATGAGCCTTCACCTTTTCTATCAGCCTACCGTGAGGGACCTTGTCAAACGCCTTACTGAAATCCATATAGACAACATCAACGGCTTGTCCTTCGTCAACCGTTTTTGTCACCTCTTCAAAAAATTCCAACAGATTCGTAAGGCATGACCTCCCTGTAACGAAGCCATGCTGCGTATCCCTGATCAGATTGCAGCGCTCCAGATGCTCATACATCCTATCCTTGAGGATCCTCTCCATTATCTTGCCTATAACTGAAGTCAAGCTCACTGGCCTATAGTTCCCTGGGTTATCCCTCTGACCCTTCTTAAACAACGGTACAACATTTGCAATCCGCCAATCCTCTGGGACCTCACCTGTGTCCAAAGAAGAGACAAAGATTTGCGTCAGAGGCCCAGCAATTTCATCCCTCACCTCCCTTAGCAGCCTGGGATAGATGCCATCAGGCCCCGGAGATTTGTCCGTCTTTATATTGTCTAAAAGTCCCAACACCTCTTCCCTCGTGATGACTATTTCCCTCAACGGATCCTCAAACTTCTCAAGCACAGCAGCAGAGGACTGACCCCTCTCCTGAGTGAATACTGACGCAAAGTATTCATTCAAGATCTCCCCCATTCCCCCAGGCTCCAAGCATAGTTCCCCTCCTCTGTCCCTGAGAGGACCAATGTTCCCTCTAACCATCCTTTTGTTTCTAATATAAGAGTAAAATGCTTTAGGATTTTCCTTAATCCTACCCGCCAAAGCCATTTCGTGGCCCCTTTTTGCCTTTCTGATGCCCCTTTTAAGTTCCCTCCTACATTCTCTGTATTCTTCTAACGCTATCTCTGTCCTCAAATGCCTCGATCTAGTGTACGCTTCCCTCTTTCTCCTGACCAGGTCCTCAATATCCCTAGTTACCCACGGCTCTCTAATCCTACCTTTCCCATCCTTCCTCTTGACCGGCACATGTCTTTCCTGTAAAGATTGTAGTTTTCCCTTGAGAGACTCCCACATACCCAGCGTCGACCTACCGTTAAACAGCGTACCCCAGTCCGTATCTTTAAGATCCTGCCTAATCCGGCTGTATCTAGCCCTCCCCCAATTTAACACCCTCCCCTTAGGACAGGCTTCATCTTTATCCATTAATATCTTGAACCAGACAGAGTTGTGGTCACTGTTAGCCACATGCTCTCCTACCTCAACGTCAACCACCTGCCCAGGCTCATTCCCCAGAACCAAGTCAAGTATAGCCCCCTCCCTGGTCGGTCTATCCACATACTGCTCCAGGGATCCTTCCATTACACACTGTACAAATTCCTCCCTGTCAGCACCCTCTGATCTCAGTACATTCCAATCTACCCTGGGGAGATTAAAATCTCCCACTACCACCACCCTATTCTTCCTGCACTTATCTAGAATGTCCCTGCTTATCCCTTCTTCCACAGCCCTCGGGCTGTTGGGCGGTCTGTAGTAAACACCCAGCATATTAACATCACCCTTCCTATTCCTCAACTCCACCCATAGCGACTCGATTCCTACATCCTCCGTACCTCCCTCCCTCTGCACTGCTACGATGCAATCCTTAACTAACAACGCCACTCCCCCACCTCTCAGCGACCCACCCCTATCTCGCCTGAAACACTTATACCCAGGAACATTCAACTGCCAGTCCTGCCCTTCCTTTAACCAAGTCTCTGTCACCGCCACCACTTCCAACTTCCTTTCAAACATTAATGCCTTCAGTTCATCTGTTTTGCCAGTCACACTCCTAGTGTGTCTCTGATTGTGTGTGTATCTCTGCTGATTGTGTGTGTGTGTCTCTGTCACTGTGTCTCTGTCACTGTGTCTCTGTCACTGTGTCTCTGTCACTGTGTCTCTGTTAATGTGAGTCTCTGCTGATTGTGTGAGTGTCTCTGTCACTGTGTCTCTGTCACTGTGTGTCTCTGATTGTGTGTGTGTCTCTGTCACTGTGTCTCTGCTGATTGTGTGTGTCTCTGTCACTGTGTCTCTGTCACTGTGTGTCTCTGCTGATTGTGTGTGTGTCTCTGTCACTGTGTCTCTGTCACTGTGTGTCTCTGCTGATTGTGTGTGTGTCTCTGTCACTGTGTCTCTGCTGATTGTGTGTGTCTCTGTCACTGTGTCTCTGTCACTGTGTGTCTCTGCTGATTGTGTGTGTGTCTCTGTCACTGTGTCTCTGTCACTGTGTCTCTGTCACTGTGTGTCTCTGCTGATTGTGTGAGTGTCTCTGTCACTGTGTCTCTGTCACTGTGTGTCTCTGCTGATTGTGTGTGTGTCTCTGTCACTGTGTCTCTGCTGATTGTGTGTGTCTCTGTCGCTGTGTCTCTGTCACTGTGTGTCTCTGCTGATTGTGTGTGTGTCTCTGTCACTGTGTCTCTGCTGATTGTGTGTGTCTCTGTCACTGTGTCTCTGTCACTGTGTCTCTGTCACTGTGTGTCTCTGTCACTGTGTGTCTCTGCTGCTTGTGTGAGTGTCTCTGTCGTTGTGTCTCTGTCACTGTGTGTCTCTGCTGATTGTGTGTGTGTCTCTGTCACTGTGTCTCTGTCACTGTGTCTCTGTCACTGTGTGTCTCTGCTGATTGTGTGTGTCTCTGTCACTGTGTGTCTCTGTCGTTGTGTCTCTGTCACTGTATGTCTCTGCTGATTGTGTGTGTCTCTGTCACTGTGTCTCTGTCACTGTGTCTCTCTGCTGATTGTGTGTGTGTGTCTGTCACTGTGTCTCTGTCACTGTGTCTCTGTCACTGTGTCTCTGTCACTGTGTGTCTCTGCTGATTGTGTGTGTGTCTCTGTCACTGTGTCTCTGCTGATTGTGTGTGTGTCTCTGTCACTGTGTCTCTGCTGATTGTGTGTGTGTCTCTGTCACTGTGTCTCTGTCACTGTATGTCTCTGCTGCTTGTGTGAATGTCTCTGTCACTGTGTCTCTGTCACTGTGTCTCTGCTGATTGTGTGTGTGTCTCTGTCACTGTGTCTCTGTCACTGTGTGTCTCTGCTGATTGTGTGTTTGTCTCTGTCACTGTGTCTCTGTCACTGTGTCTCTGCTGATTGTGTGTGTGTCTCTGTCACTGTGTCTCTGTCACTGTGTCTCTGCTGATTGTGTGTGTGTCTCTGTCACTGTGTCTCTGTCACTGTGTCTCTGCTGATTGTGTGTGTCTCTGTCGCTGTATCTCTGTCACTGTGTGTCTCTGTCACTGTGTCTCTGTCACTGTGTCTCTGTCACTGTGTGTCTCTGCTGATTGTGTGTGTGTCTCTGTCACTGTGTCTCTGTCACTGTGTGTCTCTGCTGATTGTGTGTGTGTCTCTGTCACTGTGTCTCTGCTGATTGTGTGTGTCTCTGTCGCTGTGTCTCTGTCACTGTGTGTCTCTGCTGATTGTGTGTGTGTCTGTCACTGTGTCTCTGCTGATTGTGTATGTGTCTCTGTCACTGTGTCTCTGCTGATTGTGTGTGTCTCTGTCACTGTGTCTCTGTCACTGTGTCTCTGTCACTGTGTGTCTCTGTCACTGTGTGTCTCTGCTGCTTGTGTGAGTGTCTCTGTCGTTGTGTCTCTGTCACTGTGTGTCTCTGATGATTGTGTGTGTGTCTCTGTCACTGTGTCTCTGTCACTGTGTCTCTGTCACTGTGTGTCTCTGCTGATTGTGTGTGTCTCTGTCACTGTGTGTCTCTGTCGTTGTGTCTCTGTCACTGTATGTCTCTGATGATTGTGTGTGTCTCTGTCACTGTGTCTCTGTCACTGTGTGTCTCTGCTGATTGTGTGTGTGTGTGTCTGTCACTGTGTCTCTGTCACTGTGTGTCTCTGCTGATTGTGTGTGTGTCTCTGTCACTGTGTCTCTGCTGATTGTGTGTGTGTCTCTGTCACTGTGTCTCTGCTGATTGTGTGTGTGTCTCTGTCACTGTGTCTCTGTCACTGTATGTCTCTGCTGCTTGTGTGAGTGTCTCTGTCACTGTGTCTCTGTCACTGTGTCTCTGCTGATTGTGTGTGTGTCTCTGTCACTGTGTCTCTGTCACTGTGTGTCTCTGCTGATTGTGTGTTTGTCTCTGTCACTGTGTCTCTGTCACTGTGTGTCTCTGCTGCTTGTGTGTGTGTCTCTGTCACTGTGTCTCTGTCACTGTGTGTCTCTGCTGATTGTGTGTGTGTCTCTGTCACTGTGTCTCTGTTACTGTGTGTCTCTGCTGATTGTGTGTGTCTCTGTCACTGTGTCTCTGTCACTGTGTGTCTCTGCTGATTGTGTGTGTCTCTGTCACTGTGTCTCTGTCACTGTGTGTCTCTGCTGATTGTGTGAGTGTCTCTGACGCTGTGTCTCTCCGCTGATTGTGTGTGTCTCTGTCACTGTGTCTCTGTCACTGTGTCTCTGTCACTGTGTGTCTCTGCTGATTGTGTGAGTGTCTCTGTCACTGTGTCTCTGTCACTGTGTCTCTGCTGATTGTGTGTGTGTGTGTCTCTGTCACTGTGTCTCTGTCACTGTGTGTCTCTGTCACTGTGTGTCTCTGATTGTGTCTGTGTGTGTGTGTGTCTCTGCTGATTGTGTGTGTGTGTCTCTGTCACTGTGTCTCTGCTGATTGTGTGTGTGTGTGTGTGTGTCTCTGCTGATTGTGTGTGTGTGTGTGTGTGTGTGTGTCTCTGCTGATTGTGTGTGTATGTGTGTGTGTGTGTGTCTCTGCTGATCGTGTGTGTGTGTGTGTGTGTGTGTCTCTGCTGATTGTGTGTGTGTGTGTGTGTGTGTGTGTCTCTGCTGATCGTGTGTGTGTGTGTGTGTGTGTGTCTCTGCTGATTGTGTGTGTATGTGTGTGTGTGTGTGTCTCTGCTGATCGTGTGTGTGTGTGTGTGTGTGTGTGTGTCTCTGCTGATTGTGTGTGTATGTGTGTGTGTGCGTGCGTGTTACCAAGCCTGTTCCCCCTCCCTGCCCCCCCCCCATACTCACTGACCTACATTCAACAGTAACTCATTTCAAAATTCCCATCCTTGTTTTCACATCCCACCCTTCCCTCTCGCCCTTCCCTATCCCTCCCACCCCACAATCCTCTGGGACCTCGACACCCCTCCGGGTCTGGCCTCTGGAACATCCCTGATTTCTGCTCAATTCCCAGATGCTGCCGAGGCTTTTCGCAGCCTGGGCCCCGAGCTCTGGAATTCCCCCCTCCCCCCGGAATATCTCTGCCTCTCTCCCCTCTTCTAACCTGCTGCTTAAAACCGCCACTCTGACCATCACTTTGCTATCGGTGCTCACGTCTGGTGTGGCTCAGTTTTATTTGGTAATTTACAGCGTTGGGGTGCCTTACAAATCGATTGGTTCTTGTTACCGCACATCATTCTTTCTGATCTGTCCTGTCTGCCTGTGTTCCCTCCCTCTGGCGGAGACTCGTTGCCAAGCACACTGTTCTGTTTACTCTCTGGCTGAACCAGAAAGCTCCCTGTGTCAGCCCGAACAGCAGGTGCCAGAGGGCTATCAGACCACAGGAGGCATCACATCCAAGCTTCGTCTTTCTTTAAAATAAGCAATTCACTCTTGGGATGTGGGCAATTTATTACCCTGACAAGGTGAAGGCGGCAACTCCCTTTGAACCACTAGCAACAGGAATAATAAAACTGACTGGCCATTAAAAAGTAGGAGTGGATCAACACTCAAGAACTTGACACCTTCCCCAGGACAAAGCAGCCCCACTCGATTGGCACCCCATCCACAAGCATCCACTCCCTTCACCACTGACACAGCCGTGTGTACCATCCATAAGGTGCACCCCCCCCCCCAAGGCTCCTTGGACAGCACCTTCCAAACCCATGACCTCCACCCATCCAGAAGGACAAGGGCAGCAGGTATACGGAGACACCACCACCTGGAGACTGCCCTCCGAGTCACTCACCTTCCTGACTTGGAAATATATCGGCCGTTCCTTCACTGTCGCTGGGTCAAAATCCTGGGACTCCCTCCCCTAACAGCACTGTGGGTGTACCTACACCACATGGACTGCAGCGATTCAGGGAGGCAGCTCACCACCACCTTCTCAAGGGGCAATTAGGGACAGGTAATAAATGCTGGTCCAGTCAGCAATGCCCAGGTCCTGAATTTAATTTCTAAAAGTAATATCAGCTTCTGAATCCTGATTCTATTGATCCTGGAGCATATTCCCCATCGATTCCCACTTGGAATACTGTGCACAGTTCTGGTCGCCTCACTACAGGAAGGATGAGGAAGTTATTGAGAGGGTGCAGAGGAGATTTACAAGGATGTTGCCTGGATTGGGAGGCATGCCTTATGAGGATAGGTTGAGGGAGCTGGGACTCTTTTCCCTGGAGAGACGAAGGATGAGAGGCGACCTGATAGAGGTTTATAAGATGTTAAGAGGAATAGATAGGGTGGATTCTCGGAGGCTATTTCCCAGGGCTGAAATGGTCGCTGCGAGAGGACACAGGTTTAAGGTGCTGGGGAGCGGGTACAGAAGGAGATGTCAGGAGTAAGTTTTTCACTCAGAGGGTGGTGAGTGAATGGAATCGGCTGCCGTCGGTGGTGGTGGAAGCGAACTCGCTGGGGTCTTTTAAAAGAGACTTCTGGATGATTACATGGGATCTAATGGGATTGAGGGTTATAGATAGTTCCATGTCTTGGTCGGTATGGATATGATCGGTGCAACTTGTGGGCCGAAGGGCCTGTTTGTGCTGTAGTGTTCTATGTTCTATGATTCCCCACATGCTGAAGCTCTGTTGATCTGTGTCTTAAATATATTCAACAGAATGGGATGCTGGCCTTCATAGCGAAGGTGATTGAATATAAAAGTAGGGAGGTCTTGCTGCAGCTGTATAGGGCATTGGTGAGGCCGCAGCTGGAGTACTGTGTGCAGTTTTGGGCGCCGCACCTGCGCAAGGATATTTTGGCCTTGGAGGGAGTGCAGAGGAGGTTTACTAGGCTGATACCGGAGTTGAGGGGGTTGAGCTATGAAGAGAGACTGAATAAACTAGGCTTGTACTCGTTAGAGTTTAGAAGAATGAGGGGAGATCTCATTGAGATGTATAAGATGATGAATGGGATGGATAGGATAGAGGTGGAGAGACTCTTCCCGCTCAGAAAGGACAGTAGGACTAGGGGGCACAGCCTCAAGATAAAGGGGGGGCGGTTTAGAACGGAGTTGAGGAGGAACTTCTTCACTCAAAGGGTGGTGAATCTCTGGAATTCTCTGCCCGTTGAAGTGGTGGAGGCTGCCTCGCTAAATATTTTTAAGACGCGGGTTGATGGGTTTTTGATAAGAGAGAGGATTAAGGGTTATGGGGAGAGGGCGGGAATGTGGAACTGAGCCACGACAGATCAGCCATGATCTTATTGAATGGCGGGGCAGGCTCGAAGGGCTAGATGGCCTACTCCTGCTCCTATTTCTTATGACCTTAAACCCTCCCCATCACCACTTCATCCACTGACTGTCCCTCACATCTCGGGTCCTCGACTGAAGGTAAAACCTGCCAGCCCCCCCTCCCCACGGTTCCTGGTTCTTTATGGACCTCACAATCCCCGCTCCTATAATCTCTCTCTTTGGTACCCCATGTCTCTCTCTCTGTCTCTCTTTACACATTATGATTTGCCCCAAGTTGAGGCCAAAACGTTGCCTGATTTCGAGAAGAAATTGGATAGAGCTCCTGGGGCCAAAGGGCTATCGAGTAATCAGGATATTGAGTTCGATGATCAGCCATGATTATAATGAATGGCAGAGCCGGCTCGATGGGCTGAATGGCCTACTCCTGCTCCTATGAATGTTGCCTGGGTAACTGGCCTGTGCTCAGGGTGTGTATATTGTTAAACACAATGCCCATATTGGGTATGTATACTCAGGGTGTAGGGTCGGTGCTGCTGATGAAGGGGTGGGTGTGGGGTTCATGTTCACTTTGGGCCAGGGAGAAAGACCTGTTTACCTTTCCCTCTCTTGTTACACCCCCCCCCCCCCACCGGGCTCTCTGTTTCTCTGTCTCTCTCTGTCTGTTTGTCTCTGTCCCTCTCCCTCCCTCTGTCCCTCTCTCCCCTCTCCACAATTCCTCCCCCTCCCCGCCTCCCCCTTTCTCTCCCTCTCTCTGTGACTCCAGTTGATCTCGATTACGATGCGCTCATTTTTCTCTCCCTTTTCTTCTTTCTCTGAGCTGTCAGGAAGGCGAATGGGATGCTGGCCTTCATAGCGAAGGGGATTGAATATAAAAGTAGGGAGGTCTTGCTGCAGCTGTATAGGGCATTGGTGAGGCCGCAGCTGGAGTACTGTGTGCAGTTTTGGGCGCCGCACCTGCGCAGGGATGTTTTGGCCCTGGAGGGAGTGCAGAGGAGGTTTACTCGGCTGATACCGGAGTTGAGGGGATTGAGCTATGAGGAGAGGCTGAATAAACTAGGCTTGTACTCGTTAGAGTTTAGAAGAATGAGGGGAGATCTCATTGAGACGTATAAGATGATGAATGGGATGGATAGGATAGAGGTGGAGAGACTGTTCCCGCTCAAAAAAGACAGTAGGACTAGGGGGCACAGCCTCAAGATAAAGGGGGGGGCGGTTTAGAACAGAGTTGAGGAGGAACTTCTTCACTCAAAGGGTGGTGAATCTCTGGAATTCTCTGCCCGTTGAAGTGGTGGAGGCTGCCTCGCTAAATATTTTTAAGAAACGGGTTGATGGGTTTTTGATAAGAGAAGGGATTAAGGGTTATGGGGAGAGGGCGGGAAGGTGGAGCTGAGTCACGACAGATCAGCCATGATCTTATTGAATGGCGGGGCAGGCTCGAAGGGCCAGATGGCCTACTCCTGCTCCTATTTCTTATGTTCTTATGTTCTTATGTTATTAAATTTCTTCCTGATGTAATGATTCGTTTGTTTCGTGCAGAACAACAACATACGTTGGTGAAGCAGAATCACAGAATTTTTTGGTTTGATTTATTATTTTCGCATGCATTAGCGCACAGTGAAAATTATTGTTTCTTGCACGCTGTACAGACAAAACATACCATTCATAGAGAAGGAAACGAGTGCAGGATGTGGTGTTACAGTCACAGATAGGGTGTAGAGAAAGATCAACTTAATGCGAGGCAGGTCCATTCAAAAGTCTGACGGCAGCAGGGAAGAAGCTGTTCTTGAGTCGGTCGGTACGGGACCTCAGACCTTCGTATCTTTTTCCCTGATGGAAGAGAGAATGTCTGGGGTGCGTGGGGGTCCTCGGTTACGCTGGCTGCTTTTCCCCAAGGCAGCCCGAAGTGTGGACAGGATTCTAGAATCTATGCTTTTCACAAGAGCAGCATCAACAGAACCTGAAACTGAGCCACAAGGTGACGTTTGGGACAGGGACTAAAATCTCGGTCGCAGAGAACAAAGAACAAAGAACAACCCAGCACGGGAAACAGGCCCTTCGGCCCAACGAGCCCGCGCCGCCACATCACCCTACACCTATTCTACCCTGCGTGTCTATGAATGGAACCCTACTCAGTCAGATTCAGGAAAGAAATAGTGTCAATTTGGTAAAAACCGATTAGCCTGAGAGCACATTTTTGGGATGTGGGAGGAAACCGGAGCGCCCGGAGGAAACCCACGCAACCACAGGGAGAATGCGCAAACTCCCACGGACACAGGCCCAAATCCATGTGCCTGCACAGCCAGCAGTGCTAGTCACTGAGCTGTTGCGGCGCCCATCTACCGGTCCAGGATCAAGCACACACACCGACATGAAGTTCTAGGCCACTCCTGGAACTTCCAAGAGCAGCCCAGGCACGACCCGCCGTGTGAATGCCCCTCGTTTGACACGAGGTGGACCTCCACCTGTGGAATAAAGACAAAAATATTAATCTTACAGCCTGCCTTTCCGGTGTCTCCCGAGGTTTAACCCTATTTAATATCCCCTACCATATCCCTCCATTCTCGTTTCACTCATGAGAGGAGGCCGGGTTCAAGGAACCTTTTGGAGGAGGAGGGAGAGGTTTGGGGAGGGAACTCCAGGCCTTTTAAGGACCAAAATATTTTCAGCAATTTCCTGTACAAACAGCTGGAGGCGCAGCCACCAATGGCAGAACGGTTAAAATCGGGGATGCTGAAGGGGCCAGAATCGGAGGAGAGGAGATCTTTTGGGTTTTGGCGATTGGGGTATCTCTGACAGCGGCACTCACGAGGACAGTTTATCTGGACATTAACACTGCGGGAAATTCTGCTGGAGATGGGAGAGGATTGGCCATTCTGCGTAACTTGGGCTATTCTTTACAGGAAGGATTACACATTACAGGAAGGACGTGGAGGCTTTGGAGAGGGTGCAGAGGAGGTTTACCAGGATGTTGCCTGGTATGGAGGGGAGATCCTATGAGGAGAGACTGAGAGATTTGGGGTTGTTTTCGCTGGAAAGAAGGCGGCTAAGAGGGTACCTTATTGAAACATATAAGATGATTAGAGGTTTAGATAGGGTGGACAGTGATAGCCTTTTTCCTCGGATGGAGAAAGCTAGCACGAGGGGGCATGGCTTTAAATTAAGGGGGGGTAGTTATAGGACGGATGTCAGGGGTAGGTTCTTTACCCAGAGGGTGGTGAGGGACTGGAATGCCCTGCCAGCTGCAGTTGTAAATGCGCCTAGTTTGGGGGCGTTTAAGAGATCTGTGGATAGGTTTATGGACGAAAAGGGATTGGTTTAGGCTAGTGGGTCATTGTTTTTGTAACTGGTCGGCGCAACATCGTGGGCCGAAGGGCCTGTTCTGCGCTGTAATGTTCTATGTTCTATTCTGGATCTTTGCCGGGTTAGGAAAGTCTCAACGTGAGGGAGAAGTGAATCAATTTTGGCTGCAGTTCCACCCAGGTATCAGCTTGGCCTGGGAGGGATTGAATGAAACAGCACTGAAAGGCTGCTGAGGTTTGAATCTGTCGAGGGTTCGTCCAAGTCTCGGTGATAGAACATAGAGAAACTACAGCACAAACAGGCCCTTCGGCCCACAGGTTGCGCCGATCATACTTGTTAAATTCCAGCACAAGTTGACCTAAGTTCAGTTGGTGTGAACAGGACCCATGCAGCTTCAGTTAATCCAGGACCCACGGTGGCACAGTGGGTTAGCACCGCTGCCTCACAGCATCAGGGACCTGGGTTCGATTCCTGGCTCGGGTCCCTGTCTGTCTGGAGTTTGCACATTCTCCCCGTGTCTGTGTGGGTTTCCTCCCCGTGCTCCGGTTTCCTCCCACACTCCAAACGGTGTATAGGTTAGGTGCGTTGGCCGTTGCTAAATTCTCCCTCAATGTACCCGAACAGAGATCGGAGTGTGGCAACTAGGAGGTTCTCACGGTAACTTCATTGCAGTGTTAACGTAAGCCGACACGTAACAAATAAATAAACTTCCAGCATTCCTTTCCCCTGGGCAGAGGAAAAAACTCAGATGAAAGAACTGGAACCAAGAGCTGGCAATTGGGGAAGGATTAATTTCCCAGAGGCCCAGTCCTCGGAAAGATGTTTGAGGATGTTGCGGTGTTACGAGTGATCAATTCGGCTAATCCCCAGGGGGTTTTACAAGTGGGTTTACGGTAATGAGTTTGTGCAGGAACTGGAAAACATTTACAGCACAAAACAGGCCATTGGCTCAGTGAGTGGTTCTATCCTCAAGAGCTTCTTTCCGCCCCCCCCCCCTCTCTCTCCATCACTGTACCCTTCCCTTTAATGTGTTTATTCAGCTTCCCCGAAATGGCATCTGGATTATTCTCCTTAACCACTGCCTGTGGGAGCGAGTTCCATGTTCACAGCACTCGCTGGACAGGAACAGGCCCTTCGGCCCTTCGGCCCTCCAAGCCTGTGCTAATCACATTGTCCTATCTAAACCAACCACCTGTATCCCTCTAATCCCCACATGTCCATGTGCCTACCCAGAGAAGTCTTAAACATAGAACATAGAACATAGAACATTACAGCGCAGAACAGGCCCTTCGGCCCACGATGTTGCGCCGACCAGTTACAAAAACAATGACCCACTAGCCTAAACCAATCCCTTTTCGTCCATAAACCTATCCACAGATCTCTTAAACGCCCCCAAACTAGGCGCATTTACAACTGCAGCTGGCAGGGCATTCCAATCCCTTACCACCCTCTGGGTAAACATCACTAACGTGTCTGCCTCATTGGCAGTGCATTCCAGGCCCCCAACACCCTCTGTGTTTAAAAAAAACTTTCCCCGCATATCTCCACTGAACCTTTCCCCCCCTTATCTTGAACTTGTACCCCCTGTGTAATTGTCATTTCTGCGCTGGGGAAAAGCTTCCAACTGTTCACCCTATCCATACCTCTCATCATTTTATAAACCTCTATATGAGGACACACCCCTCAGTCTTTCCAGGGAAAACAATCCCAGTTTATTCGATCTCTCTGCATGGCTAATACCCTCCATGCCAGGCAACATCCTGGTAAACCTTTGCTGTACTCCCTCCAAAAACTCCACGTCCTCCTGGTAGTGCGGTGACCAGAACTGGACACAGTATTCCAAATGTGACCTAACCAACATTTTATACAACTGTAACATCATTTGCCAACTTTTATACTCGATGCCCCATCTGATGAAGGCAAGCGTGCCCATAGGCTTTCTTCACCACCTTTCCCACCTGTGCTGCCAACTTTTAAGGATCTGCGGACCCGTACTCCTGGATCCCATGCTCATGATGGTTCTGCCATTTGTTTTATAGCTCGCACTTGTATTGGATCTCTCATCACCTCGCATTTGTCCAGATTAAATTCCATCCGCCATTTCTCCGCCCAGTTTTCTGAGTGAAGATATTTCTCCTGCATTCCCCCTTTGGATTTATTGGTGTCTTATTGATGGCCCTTTCGTCCTGGCCTTGTCTTCAAGAGGAAACACCTCCTCACGTGTTTACTCTGCCAATCTCCTGAACAACCTTGAAGAGACCCAGTAGGGTAATGGAATGGTACTGGACTCTTCGCCCAGAGAATGAGAGTTCAGGTCCCACCCAGACAGTTTGAGAATTTGAAATGAGTTTGAAGAATCTGGAAATGAGTTGGTCTCAGATTTTTGAATGACAGGGGAGTTGAAGGTGAAGGGGAACAGGCAGGAAAACGGAGATCAGGTTTTTTCTTTAATTAATGTCACAAGTAGGCTTACATTAACACGGCAATGAAGTTACTGTGAAAATCCTCTATTCGCCACACTCCCGGTGCCTGTTCGGGTACGCTGAGGGAGAATGTAGCACGGCCAATACACCTAACCGGCACGTCTTTCAAACTGTGGGAGGAAACCGGAGCACCCGGAGGAAACCCACGCAGACACGGGGAGAACATGCAGACTCCGCACAGACAGTGACTCCAGCCAGGAATTGAACTCGGGTCTCTGGCGCTGTGAGGCAGCAGCGCTAACCACTATGCCACTGTCCTGCCTGATAAGGCCACAATCCAATCAGCCATCATTTTATTGAATGGTGGAGCAGGCTCGATGGGCTGAATGACCTACCTCTGCTTGTAATTCTTCTGGTTTTGGTAGAAGTGACTATGTAGCTATCTGATTGGTCTTAAAAACCAAAATCATTGACTGATGCACTCTTGGGAATGAAACCTGTTGTGCATCCTGGTCTGGGCCTCCAAGTAACTCCCGTCCCATCTCAAAATGGTTGACTCTTAACTACACTCTGAAGCAGTCACTCAATGCGCTGGGAAGAACAGCACTGTCCCTGGGTCAAAATCCAGGGACTCCCTCCCTAACAGCACCGTGGGTGTATCTACACCACATGGACTGCAGCGGCTCAAGAAGGCAGCTCTCCGCCACCTTCTCAAGGGGCAATTGGGGAAAGGCAATAAATTCTGGCCCAGCCAGCGACACCTGTATCCCATGAGTGAATGGAAAGGTAAAGGAGATGTTTCCAGGCATGGCTGAGAAGACAAGACGTGTGGAGGTGGGAGGACAAATAGCAAAGCAGGCGAAGCAGAGAGGAGGGTTAAAGTGGTGATTGCTATTCACCAATTACAGAAAAAACTGGTCGATGCCACTAAATTGAAGGCTGCAGTTAATATTGTGACAAAATACAGCAAGACAAACTTGCAGAATGGGCCTGTCATTTGTAAATATGGTGGCACGTTGATAATGTCACTGGAATAATAATGTCACAGAGCCGGACTAATGGGACTCTTTTCCCTGGAGAGACGAAGGTTGAGAGGCGACCTGATAGAAGTTTATAAAATGTTGAGAGGAATAGATAGGGTGGACTCTCAGAGGCTATTTCCCCGGGTTGAAATGGTCGCTACGAGAGGACACAGATTTAAGGTGCGGGGAGGGAAGTACAGAGGTGATGTTAGGGGTAAGTTTTTCACTCAGAGGGTGGTGAGTGAATGGAATCGGCTGCCGTCATCGGTGGTGGAGGCGAACTCGCTGGGGTCTTTTAAAAGACTTCTGGATGAGTATATGGGGTTTAATGGGATTGGGGGTTATAGATAGGTCTATAGATTGGTGGGGTTGATGTGATCGGCGCAACTCGAGGGCCGAAGGGCCTGTTTGTGCTGTAATGTTCTATGTTGCAGGGACATGGAGTCAGAGGCACACAACACAAAGGCCCTTCAGCCCATTGAGTCTGCACTGACAGTAACTAGCGGTGCGCACAGCACAGTGGGTTAGCACTGCTGCCTCTAGCACAGCGCCAGGGACCCAGGTTCGATTCCCGGCCTTGGGTCACTGTCTGTGTGGCGTTTGCATGTTCTCCCCATGTCTGTGTGGGTTTCCTCCGGGTGCTCCAGTTTCCTCCCACAGTCCAAAAATGTGCGGCCATGCTAAATTGTCCCTTAGTGTTAGGGGGATTAGTAGGGTAAATATATGGGGTTACAGGGATAGGGCCAGTATAGGATTGTTGTCAGTGCAGACCTGATGGGCTGAATGGCCTCCTTCTGCACTGTAGGTTTTCTATGATTCTAGTCTGAAAGATGTGCTGGTTAGGGTGCACTGGCTGTGCTAAATTCTCCCTCAGTGTTACCCAAACAGGCACTGGGGTGTGGCTACTAGGGGATTTTCACAGTAACTTCATTGCAGTGTTAATGTAAGCTTACCTGTGACACTAATAAAAAAAGATCTTTGAATCCCATTTCCCTGCATTTGTCACACATCCTTCAATGTTTATGATATTTCAAGTGCTCAGGGTTCAATCCCACCCCTGCGATTGGTGGAAATGGTCTAGTAAGATGCTAAGTTCAAGGTACATTCAGGATGCTGACTTTTCCAGCAGTGCTGCCTCGCCCCGTGGAAGAATCGTTCAAAATTAATTTCAGCGCAGTATCAAGTGGGAAGAGTAAGGAGGTCACATACTCTTTGGAAAAACTGTTTCTGAATGAGGTAGAGGAGCACAGGATGGGGATGTACAGACACACAAATCATTGATCGTACAATCCCTACAGTGCAGAAGGAGGCCATTTGACCCATCTAGTCTGCACCAACCACAATAAGAACATAAGAACATAAGAAATAGGAGCAGGAGTAGGCCATCCAGCCCTTCGAGCCTGCCCCGCCATTCAATAAGATCATGGCTGATCTGTCGTGGCTCAGCTCCACCTTCCCGCCCTCTCCCCATAACCCTTAATCCCCTCTCTTATCAAAAACCCATCAACCCGTTTCTTAAAAATATTTAGCGAGGCAGCCTCCACCACTTCAACGGGCAGAGAATTCCAGAGATTCACCACCCTTTGAGTGAAGAAGTTCCTCCTCAACTCTGTTCTAAACCGCCTCCCCCTTTATCTTGAGGCTGTGCCCCCTAGTCCTATCCCCATAATCCCATGCATTTGCCCCAGCTAGTCACCAGTTCCCTGACGCTAAGGGTAATTTAGCATGGCCAATCCACCTAACCCGTACGTCTGGCCCGTTGAAGTGGTGGAGGCTGCCTCGCTAAATATATTTAAGTCCCGGGTAGATAGGTTTCTGATAGACAGGGGAATTAAGGGTTTTGGGGAGGAAGCGGGAAAGTGGAACTGATCCACGACAGATCAGCCATGATCTTATTGAATGGCGGGGCAGGCTCGAAGGGCTAGATGGCCGACTCCTGCTCCTATTTCTTATGCTCTTATGTTCTTTGGACTGTGGGAGGAAACTGGAGCACCCAGAGACATCCCTCCTATATCTCTCACCATGAACCACAAGCATTTAAGTCCAGCAAGGGGCATGCATGCGGCAGGTTGTGGTGGGCTGCTCTTGGATGTTGCTTCGGGAGTTGCCTACTGCTTCATGTCGTTGGTGTGCTTAAACTGGACCATCTCAAGGGCAACATGACAGCTCAGAGACTATCTCTATTGCTGTGCGGACACATGGATTTGGGCCTGTGTCCGTGGGAGTTTGCGCGTTCTCCCCACGGTTGCATGGGTTTCCTCCGGGTACTCCGGTTTCCTCCCACATCCCAAAAATGTGCTTTTAGGCTGATTGATTCGGTAACAAATTGTCCCTATATTGGACCTCCCTGATCCTCGCACATTAGGCATAGACTAAAATCATGAATAGGTCACTGAGACAATGGGACGGTGGCGCGGGCTCGTTGGGCCGAAGGGCCTGTTTCCCGTGCTGTGTTAGAACATAGAACATAGAACATTACAGCACAAACAGGCCCTTCGGCCCTCGAGTTGCGCCGATTGCATCAACCCCACCAATCTATAGACCTATCTATAACCCCCAATCCCATTAAACCCCATATACTCATCCAGAAGTCTTTTAAAAGACCCCAGCGAGTTCGCCTCCACCACCGACGACGGCAGCCGATTCCAATCACTCACTACCCTCTGAGTGAAAAACTTACCCCTAACATCACCTCTGTACTTCCCTCCCCGCACCTTAAATCTGTGTCCTCTCGTAGCGACCATTTCAACCCGGGGAAATAGCCTCTGAGAGTCCACCCTATCTATTCCTCTCAACATTTTATAAACTTCTATCAGGTCGCCTCTCAACCTTCGCCTCTCCAGGGAAAAGAGTCCCAGCTCCCTCAACCTATCTTCATAAGGCATGCCTCCCAGTCCAGGCAACATCCTTGTAAATCTCCTCTGCACCCTTTCAATAGCTTCTACGTCTTTCCTATGTTGTTCTTTGTTCTTTGTTCTTATGCCCCCTAGTAACAGCTACATCCACTTGAGGAAACAGTCTCTGCATGTCCACTCTATCCATCCCCCTCATCACCTTATAAACCTCTATTAAGTCGCCTCTCATCCCCCTCTGCTCTAAAGAGAAAAGCCCCAGCTCCCTCAACCTTTCCTCATAAGACCTACCCTCCAAACCAGGCAGCATCCTGGTAAATCTCCTCTGCACTCTCTCTCCAATGCTCCGACAATCTTCTTATAGTGACCAGAACTGAACACAATATTCCAAATGTGGTCTCACCAAGGTCTGGTATAGTTGCAGCATAACCCCACGGCCCTTAAACTCTAACCCCCTGTCATATGTAAGCCAGACCAGGTAAGCACAGCAGATTTTGTTTCCTAAAGAGCGTTAGTGAACCTGATGGGTTTTAACAACAATCTGACCATCACTGGACCTGCTATTTTATTCCAGGTTTATTTAGTTGATTGAATTTAAATTCTCCCAGCTGCTGTGGTGGGATTTGAACCTGTGTCCCCAGAGCATTAGCCTTGGGTCTCGGGATTACTGGACCAGTGATATCACCATATTGCCCCCATTCCCAGTGAGTTGCTGTTAAGATTACCCAGAGGGAAGGGACAGTGGGATAGTATTGAGGAGCAGAGATGTTTTCTTCACCTTCTCTCTGACCTGGGTTAGCCCCCACTGTGCACAGTGCTGGTCTCCACGTTACAAAAGATGCTCTGTGCACACTCAAAGAACATAGAACATTCCAGCGCAGTACAGGCCCTTCGGCCCTCGGTGTCGCACCAGTGGAACCAATCTAATGACCCTCTAACCTAAACTATTCCAATGTTATCCATATGCCTATCCACTGACCATTTGAACGCCCTTAAAGTTGGCGAGTCCACAACTGTTGCAGGCAGGACATTCCACACCCTTACTACCCTCTGAGTAAAGAACCTACCTCTGACATCCGTCCTATAATTACCACCCCTCAATTTAAAGCTCTGTCCCCTCGTGTTAGCCATCACCATCCGAGGAAAAAGGCTCTCACTGTCCACCCTGTCTAACCCTCTGATCATCTTGTATGCCTCAATTAGGTCACCTCGTAACCTTCTTCTCTCCAATGAAAATAACCTCAATTCCCTGATAAGACCTTTCCTCATAAGACCTTCCCACCATACCAGGCAACATCCTGGTAAACCTCCTCTGCACCCTTTCCAATGCCTCCACATCCTCCTCCTAATGCTCAAACAGGTGCAGAGAGGATTTCCAGGGCAGGGACCAGAACTGAGAGGTTATCTTTCAGGGAAGGTTGAAGAGACTGGGTCAGATTGCCAACTGTCCTCCAGCCAATCCTCGGGCAACACAGCCCCCTCCTTGTGATTGGGTGCCTTCCTCCACCAATCGGAAAGTGAAAAGACTCATTACCCAATTGGATGATGCTTGGCTGTCAGCCAATCAGCTGCTCTCCCCTCTACTTTCAATATTTTTATATCTTGTAAAGACAAATGATCAAAGTGAATGACCACAAAGCCCTATTTAAATATCCGACACAGTCGCACATGGCACTATCCTTACAGTTTGTTTATTAGTCACAAGTAGGCTGACATTAACACTGCAATGAAGTTACTGTGAAAATCTCTAGTCGCCGCCCTCCGGCGCCTGTTTGAGTGCACCGAGGGAGCATTTAGCAGGGCCAATCCAATTAACCAGCACGTCTTTCAGACTGCGGGAGGAGCACCCGGGGGGAAACCCACACAGACACGGGGAGAACATGCAGACTTTGCACAGACAGTGACCCGAGCCGGGAATCGAACCCAGGTCCCTGGCGCTGTGAGGCAGCAGCGCTAACCCACTGTGTCACCGGGAATCGAACCCGGGTCCCTGGCGGTGTGAGCGAGCAGTGCTAACCCACTGTGTCACCGTGCCCCCCGGGAATCGAACCCGGGTCCCTGGCGCTGTGAGGCAGCAGTGCTAACCACTGTGTCACCGTGCCCCCCGGGAATCAAACCCGGGTCCCTGGCGCTGTGAGGCAGCAGTGCTAACCCACTGTGTCACCGTGCCCCTGGGAATCAAACCCGGGTCCCTGGTGCTGTGAGGCAGCAGTGCTAACCACTGTGTCACCGTGCCATCACATTCCCTGTGATTGAACTTCAAGTATTGGAGACACCAGGCTGATCCTGGGGGGCTGGTAACTCACTTTTCTCTTCAGTAAGGCTGAAGGGAACCTGAGCTATTTTCCCCCATCGAACTCTTCTGGAATTTTACACCTCAGGAAGATATTTCCATTTTGGGCAGGAACCTGAAGTGGAAGCTGTAAATGTGACTGTAAATTCCAGTCGGGAATTCAGGGAGTGGGGAGAAGGTGGGACTCGCTCCCACGGGGAGTGGGGAGAATGTGGGATTCGCTCCCACGGGGAGTGGGAAGAATGTGGGAATCGCTCCCACGGGGAGTGGGGGAGAATGTGGGACTCGCTCCCACGGGGAGTGGGGAGAATGTGGGACTCGCTCCCACGGGGAGTGGGGAGAATGTGGGACTCGCTCCCACGGGGAGTGGGGAGAATGTGGGACTCGCTCCCACGGGGGAGTGGGGGAGAATGTGGGACTCGCTCCCAGGGGGAGTGGGGAGAATGTGGGACTCGCTCCCACGGGGAGTGGGGGAGAATGTGGGACTCGCTCCCACGGGGAGTGGGGAGAATGTGGGACTCGCTCCCACGGGGAGTGGGGGAGAATGTGGGACTCGCTCCCACGGGGAGTGGGGAGAATGTGGGACTCGCTCCCACGGGGAGTGGGGAGAATGTGGGACTCACTGCCATGGGAAGTGGGGAGAATGTGGGACTCGCTCCCACGGGGAGTGGGGGAGAATGTGGGACTCGCTCCCACGGGGAGTGGGGAGAATGTGGGACTCGCTCCCACGGGGAGTGGGGAGAATGTGGGACTCGCTCCCACGGGGGAGTGGGGGAGAATGTGGGACTCGCTCCCACGGGGAGTGGGGAGAATGTGGGACTCGCTCCCACGGGGAGTGGGGGAGAATGTGGGACTCGCTCCCACGGGGAGTGGGGAGAATGTGGGACTCGCTCCCACGGGGAGTGGGGAGAATGTGGGACTCGCTCCCACGGGGAGTGGGGAGAATGTGGGACTCGCTCCCACGGGGAGTGGGGAGAATGTGGGACTCGCTCCCACAGGGAGTGGGGGAGAATGTGGGACTCGCTCCCACGGGGAGTGGGGAGAATGTGGGACTCGCTCCCACGGGGAGTGGGGGAGAATGTGGGACTCGCTCCCACGGGGAGTGGGGAGAATGTGGGACTCACTGCCATGGGGAGTGGGGAGAATGTGGGACTCGCTCCCACGGGGAGTGGGGGAGAATGTGGGACTCGCTCCCACGGGGAGTGGGGAGAATGTGGGACTCGTTCCCACGGGGAGTGGGGGAGAATGTGGGACTCGCTTGGTTGCTGGGGGGGGAGGCTGGACTCATTAAGGGACGAAGAATTGATGGAATGATAGGGTGAAGGATTGAAGAAGGGATGGATTTGGTGATGGGAATGGGAGAAAGCTCGTGTGGAACAGCAACAGTGGTGAAGGCAAAACTGGCAGAATCCGAGGTGACCAGAGACTGCTTTTCCCATCGAGAGAGGGGGGGGGGGGGAGGTGACTGATGGTGATTTAATCTGAGGGTCACCACACCCCGGGTTAGGGGCAGGTTTGTGAAGGTGAGGCCGGTAGGGGAATTGACCTGGCGCCGTTGGTGTTGTTCTGCCGTCCAGTCCAGCAGATGGGCGACTGGTCCCTTTGCTCCTATTCCGCTGTCCTGGTGGGTATCAGTGTTTATGTAGCAGGACGGACCGGCACAAACACACCCTCAGCAGCAATGGGCTGGAAATACTCAGCAGGTCAGGCAGCACCCCTGGAGGGAGAAACAGGAGGGTTAATGTTTCAGATCGAAACGATCTCTCCTCAGGACTGACCCTCCAAAGTTCTGATGGGAATGTGCTCGTGAGCCGAAACATTTGCCGGAATTCCCCCCATCCCGCCTGCCAGGGGAATCGGAGCGGGCCAGGGGCAGACAATGGGAAGGTCCGTTGACCTCGGGTGGGATTTTCGGGTCTCGGGTCGAGTGAGGCTGTAGCAAAAATTCACCAAAGATCCTTAGAGAGCACCTTCCAAACATAAGAACATAAGAACATAAGGAATAGGAGCAGGAGTCGGCCATCTGGCCCTTCGAGCCTGCCCCGCCATTCAATAAGATCATGGCTGATCTGTCGTGGCTCAGTTCCATCTTCCCGCCCTCTCCCCATAACCCTTAATCCCTTCTCTTATCAAAAACCCATCAACCCGTTTCTTAAAAATATTTAGCGAGGCAGCCTCCACCACTTCAACGGGCAGAGAATTCCAGAGATTCACCACCCTTTGAGTGAAGAAGTTCCTCCTCAACTCCGTTCTAAACCACCTCCCCTTTATCTTGAGGCTGTGCCCCCTAGTCCTACTGTCTTTTTTGAGCGGGAAGAGTCTCTCCACCTCTATCCTATCCATCCCATTCATCATCTTATACGTCTCAATGAGATCTCCCCTCATTCTTCTAAACTCTAACGAGTACAAGCCTAGTTTATTCAGCCTCTCCTCATAGCTCAATCCCCTCAACTCCGGTATCAGCCTAGTAAACCTCCTCTGCACTCCCTCCAGGGCCAAAATATCCTTGCGCAGGTGCGGCGCCCAAAACTGCACACAGTACTCCAGCTGCGGCCTCACCAATGCCCTATACAGCTGCAGCAAGACCTCCCTACTTTTATATTCAATCCCCCCTCGCTGTGAAGGCCAGCATCCCAAACCCACCACCACTTCCATCTAGAAGGACAAGGGCAGCAGACACATGGGGAACACCATCACCACCTGGAGATTCCCCTCCAAGCCACTCGCCATCCTGACTTGGAAATATATCACCGTTCCTTCAGCCGCTGGGTCAAAATCCTGGAATTCTCTGCCTAACGGCAGTGAGAGTCAACCCTCAGCGCATGGATTGTAAGGGTTCGAGAAGACAGCTCATCACCACCTCCTCAAGGACAACCAGGGATGGGTAGTAAATGCTGGCCCAGCCAGCGACACCCATGTCCCATGAATGAATAAAAAAGAATCCCACCCGTTACCTCTGTTCCCCTCTCCATAGATGCTGCCTGAGCTGCAGAGTGTTTCCGGCACATTCTGTGTGCTTTGTTATTGCAGCACGGCACGGTAGCACAGTGGTTAGCACTGCTGCTTCACAGCTCCAGGGTCCTGGGTTCGATTCCCGGCTCGGGTCACTGCCTGTGTGGAGTTTGCACATTCTCCTCGTGTCTGCGTGGGTTTCCTCCGGGTGCTCCGGTTTCCTCCCACAGTCCAAAGATGTGCGGGTTAGGTTCATTGGCTATGCTAAAAAATTGTCCCTTAGTATCCTGGGATGTGTAGGTTAGAGGGATTAGCAGGTAAATGTGTAGGGATATGGGGATAGGGTCTGGGTGGGATTGTGTTCGGTGCAGACTCAATGGGCCGAAGGGCCTGTTTCTGCACTGTAGGGTTCTATAACAGTTACACATCACCGTGTGTGACACGTCCCTCACTGTGAGATGCTGCTGTGTTGTAGTATCACCACGCCTCAGTTAAAGACTTCAGTTGTATCTTGCGTCACAGCTGTGTGTCACCCTGCTTTCTGCTTTCACGTCCTGAGAAGCTTCCGGAGTAAAAGTGTGTGTTCAGCAAGGGCGTGCCGGGCCTTGTAAAGGGTCCAGAGGAGATTCACAAGAATGATCGCTGGAATGGCGAGCTTGTTGTGTGAGGAACGGGTTGAGGACTCTGGGTCTGTACTCACTGGAGTTTAGAAGGATGAGGGGGAGACCTTATTGAAACTTACAGGATACTGCGAGGCCCTGGATAGAGTGGACACGGAGAGGATGTTTCCACGAGTAGGAAAAAGTAGAATCCTAGGGCACAACGTCAGGGTAAAGGGACGATCCGTTAAAACAGAGATGAGGAGGAATTTCTTCAGCCAGAGGGTGGGGAATCTGTGGAACTCTTTGCTGCAGAAGGCTGTGGAGGCCGGGTCATTGAGTGTCTTGAAGACAGAGATAGATAGGTTCTTGATTAATAAGGGGATCAGGGATTATGGGAGTTGAGGGGGTTGAGCGATGAGGAGAGGCTGAATAAACTAGGCTTGTACTCGTTAGAGTTTAGAAGAATGAGGGGAGATCTCATTGAGACGTATAAGATGATGAATGGGATGGATAGGATAGAGGTGGAGAGACTCTTCCCGCTCAAAAAAGACAGTAGGACTAGGGGGCACAGCCTCAAGATAAAGGGGGGGGGGGCGGTTTAGAACGGAGTTGAGGAGGAACTTCTTCACTCAAAGGGTGGTAAATCTCTGGAATTCTCTGCCCGTTGAAGTGGTGGAGGCTGCCTCGCTAAATATTTTTAAGAAGCGGGTTGATGGGTTTTTGACAAGAGAGGGGATTAAGGGTTATGGGGAGAGGGCGGGAAGGTGGAACTGAGCCACGACAGATTAGCCATGATCTTATTGAATGGCGGGGCAGGCTCGAAGGGCTAGATGTCCTACTCCTGCTCCTATTTCTTATGTCTTACGTTCTTATGAAAAAGGCAGGAGAATGGGGATGAGAAAAATATCAACCATGATTGAATGGCAGAGCAGACTCGATGGGCCGAGTGGCCTAATTCTGCTCCTATGTCTTACGGTCTTAACCTGTGATATCAGAGTACAAAACCTGCTCATTTTCCTGTGATACAAAACCTGGAGTAGTGGCTGACAGTGAGGTCAATAGCAATCGACCAGAACAGAACGTCGATAGGCTAGGGGAATGGGCAAGCAAGTGGTGGATAGGTAGAGGCAATCAAGTCTAAAGAGCACAGTTCTAAAGAGTGACAGGGGGAGCTGGAGGTCACATGTGAATTGAGAGTGTAGTAAGAAGTCTCACAACACCGGGTTAAAGTTCAACAGGTTTATTTGATAGTAAATCCACTAGCTTTCAGAATGCTGTTCCTTCATCAGATGAGTGGAAAATTTCCAGTTCCATTCACCTGATGAAGGAACACCGTTTCCGAAAGCTTGTGAGTTTACTACCAAATAAACCTGTTGGGACTCTAACCTGGGATTGTGCACTTCTCACTGTGTTTACCCTAGTCCAACGCCGGTATCTCCATATCATGACTACAATTGAGAGTGTGACAGGACATAATTATGATCAGGAGGAGGGAACCGAGTGTAGGGTGTCGAAATTTGCTGATGACACCAAGATTGGTGGAACGGCAAATTGTGCGGAGGGTGTGGAGAGTCTGCAGAAGGATCTAGATAGGCTGAGCGAATGGGCCAGGAAATGGCAAATGGAATTTAATGTTGGCAAGTGTGAGGTGGTCCACTTTGGTAGGAAGAATGGTAGGAAGGACTATTACTTACGTGGAGAAAAACTGCAGCAGGCGACGGTGCAGAGGGACCTCGGGGTCCTTGTGCATGAGTCGCAAAAACCCAGCTTGCAGGTGCAGCAGGTGGTCAGGAAGGCGAATGGGATGCTGGCCTTCACAGCGAGGGGGATTGAATATAAAAAGTAGGGAGGTCTTGCTGCAGCTGTATAGGGCATTGGGGAGGCCGCAGCTGGAGTACTGTGTGCAGTTTTGGTCGCCGTACTTACGCACGGATATTTTGGCCTTGGAGGGAGTGCAGAGGAGGTTTACTAGGCTGATACCAGAGTTGAGGGGTTGAGCTATGAGGAGAGGCTGAATAAACTAGGCTTGTACTCTTTAGAGTTTAGAAGAATGAGGGGAGATCTCATTGAGACATATAAGATGATGAATGAGATGGATAGGATAGAGGTGGAGAGACTCTTCCCGCTCAGAAAGGACAGTAGGACGAGGGGGCACAGCCTCAAGATAAAGGGGGGGCGGTTTAGAACGGAGTTGAGGAAGAACTTCTTCACTCAAAGGGTGGTGAATCTCTGGAATTCTCTGCCCGTTGAAGTGGTGGAGGCTGCCTCGCTAAATATTTTTAAGACGCGGGTTGATGGGTTTTTGATAAGCGAGGGGATTAAGGGTTATGGAGAGAGGGCGGGAAAGTGGAACTGATCCACGACAGATCAGCCATGATCTTATTGAATGGCGGGGCAGGCTCGAAGGGCCAGATGGCCGACTCCTGCTCCTATTTCTTATGTTCTTATGTTCTTATAATGAGAAAGTTGGTCGCAACCCATTGGATTCTCGGTTTCGTAAATCATGGAATCCCTACAGTACAGAAGGGGGCCATTCAGCCCATTGATCCTGCACTGACAACAATCCCACCCTGGCCCTATACCCGTAACCCCACATTTACCCCAATAACCCCCCCCCCCCACCCACCCCCCACCCCCCAGTTGCCACAATCCCCTAGTTGCCACAATCCGGCGCCTGCTCGGATACACTGAAGGAGAATTTAGCACAGCCAATGCTCCCTAACTATCACGTCTTTCGGACTGTGGGAGGAAACCAAAGCACTCGGAAGAAACCCACACAGACACGGGGAGAACATACAAACTCCACACAGGCAGTGACCCGAGCCGGGAATCGAATCCGGGTCCCTGACGCTGTGAGGCAGCAGTGCTAACCACTGTGACCGAGAGTACTGTGTCCAATTCTGGTCACCACACTTTAGGAAGGATCTAAGGGTCATGAGGGGGTGCGGAGGAGATTTACCAGAATGGTTCCAGGGATTGGGAAATTTTAGTTACAAGGTTCGGGGTTGGAGAGGTTTGGGGTTGTTCTCCTTGGAGCGATGGAGAGTCAGGGGAGATTTGATTGAGGTGGACAAGATAATGACAGGATTGGGTAAGGTAGACAGAGACAAGTTGTTCCCATTGACCGATGGGTACAGGGGCTCAGGGGGAGACAGGTTTAATGTTTTGAGGGAGAGATACAGGGGACTGTGAGGGAGAATGTTTGTACACAGCGAGCGGGAATGAGCTGGAACTCGCTGCCCACGAGGGGGGGTGGAAGCGGAGACGATGAATGATTTCAAAAGGAAATTGGATGGACTCTTGAGGGAAATAACGCGGCAGAGTTACGGGGATAGAGCGGGGGGAATGGGACTGACCGGATTACTCAGCAGGGAGCTAGCTTGGTTTTAATGAGCCTGATAGTCTCTTCCTATGCTGCGAATGGCTGTATGGAAGATGCAATCAACAGTGTAGTGACATTGGTTGGGAGTGAGTGGGTGATAATCCAATGGTGTGCTGCCCTCTCACATACAATACTGCATACAGAGTTCAGAGGATCATAGAATCCAACAATGCAGAAGGAGGCCATTCGGCCCATCAAGCCTGTACCAACCACAATCCCATCCAGGCCATATCCCTGTAACCCCATGCTAGTAACCTTATATCCCCATAACTTTAGCTCGTCCCCTTGATACTAAGGGGCAATTTAATGTGGCAAACACGATCCCATCCAGGCCCTATCCCCATAACCCATGCATTTATCCGAGCTATTAGCGTGGCCAATCCACCGAACTCACACATCTTTCACACTGTGGGAGGAAACCGGAGCACCCGGAGGAAGCCCACGCAGACACGGGGAGAATGTACAGACTCCACGCAGACAGTGACATAAGAACATAAGAAATAGGAGCAGGAGTAGGCCATCTGGCCCTTCGAGCCTGCCCCGCCATTCAATAAGATCATGGCTGATCTGTCGTGGCTCAGTTCCACATTCCCGCCCTCTCCCCATAACCCTTAATCCCCTTGCTTATCAAAAACCCATCAACCCGCTTCTTAAAAATATTTAGCGAGGCAGCCTCCACCACTTCAACGGGCAGAGAATTCCAGAGATTCACCACCCTTTGAGTGAAGAAGTTCCTCCTCAACTCCGTTCTAAAACGCCCCCCCTTTATCTTGAGGCTGTGCCCCCTAGTCCTACTGTCTTTTTTGAGCGGGAAGAGTCTCTCCACCTCTATCCTATCCATCCTATTCATCATCTTATACGTCTCAATGAGATCTCCCCTCATTCTTCTAAACTCCAACGAGTACAAGCCTTGTTCATTCAGCCTCTCCTCATAGCTCAACCCCCTCAACTCCTGTATCAGCCTAGTAAACCTCCTCTGCACTCCCTCCAAGGCCAAAATATCCTTGCGTAAGTACGGCGCCCAAAACTGCACACAGTACTCCAGCTGCAGCCTCACCAATGCCCTATAGAGCTGCAGCAAGACCTCCCTACTTTTATATTCAATCCCCCTCGCTATGAAGGCCAGCATCCATTCGCCTTCCTGACCACCTGCTGTACCTGCAAGCTGGGTTTTTGCGACTCATGCACAAGGACCCCGAGGTCCCTCTGCACCGTCGCCTGCTGCAGTTTTTCGCCACGTAAGTAATAGTCCTTCCTACCATTCTTCCTTCCAAAGTGGACCACCTCGCACTTACCAACATTAAATTCCATTTGCCATTTCCTGGCCCATTAGCCCAGCCTATCTAGATCCTTCTGCAGACTCTCCACACCCTCCGCACAATTTGCCTTTCCCCCATCTTGGTGTCATCAGCAAATTTCGACACCCTGCACTCGGTTCCCTCCTCCAGATCATCTATATAAATGGTAAAAAGCTGAGGCCCCAGCACCGACCCCTGGGGCACTCCACTAGTCACCAACCGCCAATCCGGATGGTGACTAGTGGAAGCCGGGATTGAACCTGGGTCCCTGGCGCTGTGAGGCAGCAGTGCTAATCACTGTGCTGCTGTGTTTGGGTCACTGTAACAGATCTCTTGTTGGAGGAGATTTGGGTGGTGAAAGTTTTGCCCCTTTTGCCTGTCCAAAGTCCATCCCTCAACCAATATCAGTCAAGCAGTCCCTCCTCATGTACAGCTTGTGGGATCTTCCTGTGCATAATGTGGAAGCTATGTTCTGCCTGTAGGCAGTTAGTTGCTGATTGATGTGTGAAGCACGTGAACTTTTATTAACCTCTCTTGCTGGATTACTCCTCCTGTCACCGTGCCAACCTTCTGAACATGGACTGGGTTTTGTTGCAGACATCCTGTTGGGTGTGTGATGGGTTGCTGCTGTTGCGCAGTCACTGGGCAAACAGTGCCACGTCTTTTAGCTTCCCCACTCCTCCCAGGAACAGCAGCTGTGAGGCAGCGGTTGACTTAAGGAAGATTTCATTCTGACTTTTAAATCAATGAATGATGGTGGCACAGTGGGTTAGCACTGTTACCTCACAGTGCCAGGGACCTGGGATCAATTCCCAGCTTGGGTCACTGTCTGTGTGGACATTCTCCTCATGTCTGCGTGGGTTTCCTCTGCCTGCTCTGGTTTCCTCCCCACAGTCCAAAGATATGTGGGCTACATGGATTAGCCGTGCTAAATTGCCCTTGGTTCAGGGAGACTAGCTAGGGTAAATGCATGGGTTATGGGGATATGGCCTGGATGGGATTGTGTTTGGTACAGACTCGATGGGCCGAATGGTTTGATTCTATGAATGTGAGCAGGAACTTTGAATTCACAAACATCTTTCGCAGCATAGAGAGTCCCAGAGTGCATTACAGCTAACCGTGGTCACTGTCGCAATGCAGGACATGTGGCAATTTACACAGAGCAAGCTCACACAAGCAAGATAGCTCCAAGAAAATTAGTGTGGTAATAGTTGGAGATTTTAATTTTCCCAACATTGACCAGGACATCTATGGTAGTAGAGGGTTGGATGGAGAGAAATTTGTTGATTGTATTCGGGAGGATTTTCTCATTCAGTATGTGGATGGCCCGACTAGAGAGGGGGCAAAAATTGACCTCCTCTTGGGAAATACGGAAGGGCAGCTGACAGAAGTGTTAGTGAGGGATCAGTTTTGGACCAGTGACCATAATTCTATTGGTTTTAAGATAGATGTGGAGAATGATAGGTCTGGGCCAAAAGTTAAAATTCTACATTGGGGCAAGGCCAATTTTGATGGTTTCAGGCAGGAACTTTCAAATGTTAATTGGGGGAGTCTGTGGGAAGGCAAAGGGACTTCTGGTAAGTGGCACGCTTTCAAATGTATGTTAACCTGGGTTCAGGGTAAACACATTCCTCTTAGAGTGAAGGGCAAGGTTGGCAGACGTCAAGAACCCTGGATGACTCAGGATATTGAGGCCTGGGTCAAGGAGAAGAAAGAGACACATGACGTGCTTAGCAGCTGGATCAAGTGAATCCCTTGAAGGGTACAGGGCGTGTAGGAGTAGTGTTAAGAGAGAAATCAGGAGGGCAAAAAGGGGACTCATGATTGTTTTGGCAGATAAGGCAAAGGAGAATCCAAAGAGCTTCTACAAATACATAAAGGGCACAAGAGTAACAAGGGAGAGAGTAGGGCCTCTTAAGGATCAATAAAGTCATCCGTGTGCGGATCCACAAGAGATGGGTGAGATCCTAAATGAATATTTCTCATCAGTATTTACTGTTGAGAAAAGCATGGATGTTAGGGAACTTGGGGAAATAAATAATGATGTCTTGAGGAGTGTACATATTATGGAGAAGGTGGTGCTGGAAGTCTTAAAGCACATCAAGGTAGATAAATCCCCAGGACCTGATGAAGTTTATCCCAGGATGTTGTAGGAGGCTAGGGAGGAACTTGCGGATCCCCTAGCCGAGATATTTGAATCATCGATAGTCACGGGTGAGGTGCCTAAAGATGGGAGGGAGGCAAATGTTGTGCCTTTGTTTAAAAAGGGCTGCAGGGAAAAGCCTGGGAACTACAGGCCAGTGAGCCTCACATCTGTGGTGGGCAAATTGTTGGAAGGTATTTTGAGAGACAGGATCTACAGGCATTTAGAGAAGCAAGGATTGATTAGGGACAGTCAGCATGGCTTTGTGAGTGAAAAATCATGTCTCACAAATTTTATTGAGTATTTTGAAGGCATAACCAAGAAGATAGATGAGGGCAGTGCAGTTGATGTTTACGTGGGCTTTAGCAAGGCCTTTCACAAGGTATCACACGGTAGATTGTTGCGTAAGGTTAAATCTCATGGGATCCAGGGTGAGATATCTAATTGGATTCAAAATTGGCTTCTTGACAGAAGCCAGAGGGTGGTTGTAGAGAATTGTTTTTCAAACTGGAAGCCTGTGACCAGCGGTGTGCCTCAGGGATCAGTGCTGGGCCCACTGTTATTTGTCATTTATATTAATGATTTGGATGAGAATATAGCGAGCATGGTTAGTAAGTTTACAGATGACACCAAGATTGGTGGCATAGTGGACAGTGAATAAGGTTATCTCCAGCTGCAGTGAGATCTTGATCAATTGGGCCAGTGGGCTGACGAATGGCAGATGGAGTTTAATTTAGATAAATGCGAGGTGATGCATTTTGGTCAATTGAACCAGGGCAGGACTTACTCAGTTAATGGGAGGGTGTTGGGGAGAGTTACAAAACAAGAGATCTAGGGGTACATGTTCATAGCTCCTTGAAAGTGGAGCCACAGATGGACAGAGTGGTGAAGAAGGCATTCGGCATGCTTGGTTTCATCGGTCAGAACATTGAATACAGGAGTTGGGACGTCTTGTTGAAGTTGTACAAGACATTGGTAAGGCCACACTTGGAATACTGTGTGCAGTTCTGGTCACCCTATTATAGAAAGGATATTATTAAACTAGAAAGAGTGCAGAAAAGATTTACTAGATGCGACCGGGACTTGATGGATTGAGTTATAAGGAGAGGCTGGATAGACTGGGACCTTTTTCTCTGGAGTGTAGGAGACTGAGGGGTGATCTTATAGAGGTCTATAAAATAATGAGGAGCATAGACAAGGTAGATAGTCAATATCTTTTCCCAAGGGTAGGGGAGTCTAAAACTAGAGGGCACAGGTTTAAGGTGAGAGGGGAGAGATACAAAAGGGTCCAGAGGGGCAATTTTTTTCACACAGAAGGTGTCTAGAACAAGCTGCCAAAGGTAGTAGGCGGGCACAATTTTATATTTTAAAAAGCATTTTGATAGTTACATGGGTAAGATGGGTATAGAGGGATATGGGCCAAATGTGGGCAATTGGGATTGGCTTTGGGGTTTAAAAAAAAGTACAATATGAACAAGTTTGGCTGAAAAGCCTGTTTCCATGCCGTAAACCCCTATGACTCTATGACTCTAAGCAACAATCTGACAATCTCCAGTTAATACATTTCAGTGCTGGTAATCAGTGGATAAGATTTGCTCAGAGACTAGAGAAACTCTTGTTGCAACATCGTGCAGTGAAGTAGTGAGGGAGCGCCGCACTGTCAGAGGGTCAGTGCTGAGGGAGTGCCGCACTGTCAGAGGATCAGTGCTGAGGGAATGCCGCACTGTCAGAGGGTCAGTGCTGAGGGAGTGCCGCACTGTCAGAGGGTCAGTACTGAGGGAGTGCCGCACTGTCAGGGGGTCAGTGCTGAGGGAGTGCCGCACTGTCAGAGGGTCAGTACTGAGGGAGCGCCGCACTGTCAGAGGGTCAGTACTGAGGGAGTGCCGCACTGTCAGAGGGTCAGTGCTGAGGGAGTGCCGCACTGTCAGAGGGTCAGTGCTGAGGGAGTGCCGCACTGTCAGAGGATCAGTGCTGAGGGAGTGCCGCACTGTCAGGGGGTCAGTGCTGAGGGAGTGCCGCACTGTCAGAGGGTCAGTACTGAGGGAGCGCCGCACTGTCAGAGGGTCAGTGCTGAGGGAGTGCCGCACTGTCAGAGAGTCAGTACTGAGGGAGTGCCGCACTGTCAGAGGGTCAGTGCTGAGGGAGAGCCGCACTGTCAGAGGGTCAGTGCTGAGGGAGTGCCGCACTGTCAGAGGGTCAGTACTGAGGGAGCGCCGCACTGTCAGAGGGTCAGTGCTGAGGGAGTGCCGCACTGTCAGAGGGTCAGCACTGAGGGACTGCCGCACTGTCAGAGGGTCAGTACTGAGGGAGTGCCGCACTGTCAGAGGGTCAGTGCTGAGAATGTGTCGCACTGTCAGAGGGTCAGTGCTGAGGGAGGGCCGCACTGTCAGAGGGTCAGTACTGAAGGAGTGCTGCACTGTCAGAGGGTCAGTGCTGAGGGAGTGCCGCACTGTCAGAGGGTCAGTGCTGAGGGAGTGCCGCACTGTCAGAGGGTCAGTGCTGAGGGACCACCGCACTGTCAGAGTGTCAGTGCTGAGGGAGCGCCGCACTGTCAGAGGGTCAGTGCTGAGGGAGTGCCGCACTGTCAGAGGGTCAGTGCTAAGGGAGTGCCGCACTGTCAGAGGGTCAGTGCTAAGGGAGTGCCGCACTGTCAGAAGGTCAGTGCTGAGGGAGTGCCGCACTGTCAGAGGGTCAGTGCTGAGGGAGTGCCGCACTGTCAGAGGGTCAGTGCTGAGGGAGTGCCGCACTGTCAGAGGGTCGGTGCTGAGGGAGTGCCGCACTGTCAGAGGGTCAGTGCTAAGGGAGTGCCGCACTGTCAGAGGGTCAGTGCTGAGGGAGTGCCGCACTGTCAGAGGGTCAGTGCTAAGGGAGTGCCGCACTGTCAGAGGGTCAGTGCTGAGGGAGTGCCGCACTGTCAGAGGGTCAGTGCTGAGGGAGTGCCGCACTGTCAGAGGTTCAGTGATGAGGGAGTGCCGCACTGTCAGAGGGTCAGTACTGAGGGAGTGCCGTACTGTCAGAGGGTCAGTGCTGAGGGAGTGCCGCACTGTCAGAGGGTCGGTGCTGAGGGAGTGCCGCTCTGTCAGAGGGTCAGTGTTGTGGGAGCGCCGCACTGTCAGAGGGTCAGTGCTGAGGGAGTGCCGCACTGTCAGAGGGTCAGTATGAGGGAGTGCCGCACTGTCAGAGGGTCAGTCCTGAGGGAGTGCTGCACTGTCAGAGGGTCAGTCCTGAGGGAGCGCCGCACTGTCAGAGGGTCAGTGCTGAGGGAGTGTCGCACTGTCAGAGGGTCAGTGCTGAGGGAGCACCGCACTGTCAGAGGGTCAGTGCTGAGGGAGCGCCGCACTGTCAGAGGGTCAGTATTGAGGGAGTGCCGCACTGTCAGAGGGTCAGTGCTGAGGGAGTGCCGCACTGTCAGAGGGTCAGTGCTGAGGGAGTGCCGCACTGTCAGAGGGTCAGTGCTGAGGGAGTGCCGCACTGTCAGAGGGTCAGTGCTGAGGGAGTGCCGCACTGTCAGACGGTCAGTGCTGAGGGAGTGCCGCACTGTCAGAGGATCAGTGCTGAGGGAGTGCCGCACTGTCAGAGGGTCAGTACTGAGGGAGTGCTGCACTGTCAGAGGGTCAGTGCTGAGGGGGCGCCGCACTGTCAGAGGGTCAGTATTGAGGGAGTGCCGCACTGTCAGAGGGTCAGTACTGAGGGAGTGCTGCACTGTCAGAGGGTCAGTGCTGAGGGGGCGCCGCACTGTCAGAGGGTCAGTACTGAGGGAGTGCCGCACTGTCAGAGGGTCAGTACTGAGAGAGCGCCGCACTGTCAGAGGGTCAGTGTTGAGGGGGTGCCGCACTGTCAGAGGGTCAGTACTGAGGGAGCGCCGCACTGTCAGAGGGTCAGTGTTGAGGGGGTGCCGCACCGTCAGAGGGTCAGCTCGACACTCCCTCGGCACTGACCCTCTGACAGTGCGGTAATGTATCTCCCACAATACATTTCCGCTTGAACAAGAATATCATTGATGTGGAGATGCGGGTGATGGAATGGGATGGGCGCAGTCTCACAACTCCAGGTTAAAGTCTAACAGGTTTATTTGGAATCACGGACTTTCGGAGTGGTGCTCCTGCCTCAGGGTATTACTGGCTGTCCGGGGCTCAAGCGTGGCCCAAAGTTTGGAATGGCGCTATAGAAATGCAGCTCTCTCTGTTTGATTCTGGGACACAGTCACATCACATGGTGTGTAACTGAGTTCCAATCGATAACACTGGGCAATGTGCTGTGTCTCCAGCATAAAGCTCCTTATCATTCACAGCACTGGGTAAACATTGACTGGAGATTCAGATATTTCTTGCTGGGTTAAAACAATGCTGGCAATGATTGGGGACAGTTACCAATCTGCAGTCAGCAGATCCAGAATCAACAGTTCCCCTCCTTGTGTCATGGTAACAGTGATAATTCCCCGCTACACAACGGTGCCTTGTGTAGGGAACAGCAGATTCCTGACCTATACCTCAGGCCCCAGCCAACTTCTGATTCACTGAATGTTACTGAACTTCCGGTACAGACAAAGGCCATTTGGCCCCTCTGCTCCGTGCTGGTGTTTCTGCTTTGCATGAAGTCCCTCCCACTCCGTCTTCCTCTCACCGCATCACCACATCCTTCTAGATTTACCCAACCTCTCTGAAATGTATCTCTGTCACTCCCCATAGGAGTGAGCTCCACATTCTTATCACCCCTGACAATGCGGCACTCCCAGGAAGGCGAATGGGATGCTGGCCTTCATAGCGAGGGGGATTGAATATAAAAGTAGGGAGGTCTTGCTGCAGCTGTATAGGGCATTGGTGAGGCCGCAGCTGGAGTACTGTGTGCAGTTTTGGGCGCCGCACCTGCGCAACGATATTTTGGCCCTGGAGGGAGTGCAGAGGAGGTTTACTAGGCTGATACCGGAGTTGAGGGGATTGAGCTATGAGGAGAGGCTGAATAAACTAGGCTTGTACTTGTTAGAGTTTAGAAGAATGAGGGGAGATCTCATTGAGACGTATAAGATGATGAATGGGATGGATAGGATAGAGGTGGAGAGACTCTTCCCGCTCAAAAAAGACAGTAGGACTAGGGGGCACAGCCTCAAGGTAAAGGGGAGGCGGTTTAGAACAGAGTTGAGGAGGAACTTCTTCACTCAAAGGGTGGTGAATCTCTGGAATTCTCTGCCCGTTGAAGTGGTGGAGGCTGCCTCGCTAAATATTTTTAAGTAACGGGTTGATGGGTTTTTGATAAGAGAGGGGATTAAGGGTTATGGGGAGAGGGCGGGAAGGTGGAGCTGAGTCACGACAGATCAGCCATGATCTTATTGAATGGCGGGGCAGGCTCGAAGGGCCAGATGGCCTACTCCTGCTGCTATTTCTTATGTTCTTATGACCCTCTGACAGTGCGGCACTCCCTCAGCACTGACCCTCTGACAGTGCGGCACTCCCTCAGCACTGACCCTCTGACAGTGCGGCACTCCCTCAGCACTGACCCTCTGACAATGCGGCACTCCCTCAGCACTCCTGCAGATTTCTGCTCAGTTGCCTGAACCGTAACTCAAACCCCTGAGTTTGTGACCCAGCAGCAAGTGTGTTTCCCAGTGAACAGTGACAGTAACTTGTTGAACCCAATAACCGGCAATATTGTGATGTCGGTCAAGCGTACAATCGCTCCAGTGTGTAAAGAGTGTTTGGCCCATCGAGTCTTCATCGAGACTCTGATAGAGCATCCCACCCAGGCCTGCTCCCTCTGCCCCAATCCCCGTTACCCTGTGTATTACCATGGACAATCCACCTAACCTGCACCCCCTTGCTTTGTGGGAGAACCTGGAGGTGACCCATGCAGACACGGGGAGAATGTGCAGACTGCGTACAGACAGTGACCTAAACCAGGAAGTGAACTGGGCTCCCTGGTGCTGTGAGGCGGCATGCTAACCACTATGCCACTGTGCCACCCGGATAACACTAGTTAACTTCTCCACTGAAAGAAATCTCAGAGAACCAGCTTAAAGTCCAACAAGTTGAGCTGTAAGCTGGTGATGTGAGATTTCTTTCTGTTTCACCCCAGTCCAATGGCGCCATCTCCACATCATAACTTCTCCAGCCCCAGCCCACTGCCACTTCCCTTCATTTATCAACTTTTTGCCTCCTTTTTGTGGAATGGTCTCAGCTGCCCTGTCTACATGTTCCCCACCGTGCACCCTGGACATTCTCTCTTCCATCAGGAATAAGATTCAAGAGTGTGAGGACACACACACACCAACCGACTCACGAATAGCTTCTTCCCTTGTCAGGCTCTTGGATGGACCCATCTCACACTCAGTTGGTCTTTCTCTGCAACAGAAGGATGTGGAAGCTTTGGAGAGAGTGCGAACAAGGCTCAGCAGGATGTGGCCTGGTCTCGAGAGTGTTGGCTATGAGAGAGGTTGAATAAACCAGGATTGTTTTCACTGGAATACCCGAAGTTGAGGGGAGACCTGATAGGGGTCTACAAAATGATGAGCGTCATAGACAGGGTGGATCGTCAGAGACTTTTCCCTAGGGTGGAAGTATCAACTACAAAGGGGGGGACAAGTTCAAGGTGAGAGGGGGAAAGTTTAAGGGGGATGTGTCGGGGGGGGGGGGTTTTCACACAGAGAGGGGTGGGTGCCTGGAACGCGCTGCCAGAGGGGGTGGGGGAAGCAGGAATATTAGCAACATTTCAGAGGCACCTGGATGGGTACATGAACAGGGAGGGAATAGTGGGCCGAAGGGCCTGTTCCTGTTCTGTACTTTTCTTTGTTCACCCTCGCTATGACTGTAACACTACATTCTGCACTCTTTTCCTTCTCTATGAATGGTATGAACAAAGAACAAAGAACAACACAGCACGGGAAACAGGCCCTTCGGCCCAACAAGCCCGCGCCGCCGTCCCATGGTCAATGACCTATTCATGACTCTAGTCTATGCCTAATGTGCGAGGATCAGGGAGGTCCAATATAGGGACAATTTGTTACCCAATCAATCAGCCTAAAAGCACATCTTTGGGATGTGGGAGGAAACCGGAGTACCCGGAGGAAACCCACGCAACCACGGGGAGAACGCGCAAACTCCCACGGACACAGGCCCAAATCCATGTGTCCGCACAGCAACAGAGATAGTCTCTGAGCTGCCATGATGCCCCTGTGCTTTATCTGTACACTTTTTCTCTGTGTCCTGATACATGTGACGATAAATTGAATCAAATCCCAGTGTGCCTCACTCTTTGTTTTGTCTTTTGACTCCATTTTATGCTAATCACTCCCATGATTGCGTTCTCTCCATGGGATGAGAAACTTTCTCCCACTTGCCTTGTTCTCTCTTTACTTCTTCACTCATACACTGAATTCACTCAATGCCCCTCTCTCTCTCTCCCTGCCCCTCTGTCTCTACCTCTCTCTCTCTGCCCCTTTATATTTCTCTGTCTGTGTGTCTCCCTGTCTCTGTCTCTCTCTTTGCATATCTCCATCTGTCTCTTTCTCTCCCTCTATCTTTGCATATCTCCATCTGTCTCTTTCTCTCCCTCTGTCTTTGCATATCTCCATCTGTCTCTTTCTCTCCCTCTGTCTTTGCATATCTCCATCTGTCTCTTTCTCTCCCTCTGTCTTTGCATATCTCCATCTGTCTCTTTCTCTCCCTCTGTCTCTCCCTCTGTCTCTCTATATCTTTCTGTCTCTGTCACTCTCTCTGTCTCTCTCTCTGTCTCTCTCTCTCTGTGTCTCTCTCTGTGTCTGTCTGTCTGTCTCTCTGTCTCTATGTCTCTCTGATGTGGGTATGCCGGCGTTGGACTGGCGTAAACACAGTAAAAAGTCTGACAACACCAGGTTTTAGTCCAACCTATTTATTTGATAATATTCTCACAAGCTTTCGGGGTTAGCCCCTTCGTCAGGTGAATGGCTGAGTCCAGAACTCTCCATTCACCTGACGAAGGGGCTAACCCCGAAAGCTTGTGAGTATATTATCAAATAAATAGGTTGGACTAAAACCTGGTGTTGTCAGACTTTTTACTGTGTCTATGTCTCTCTGCCAATCTCTCTGTGCCTTCGTTTCGCTTTGTGTGTCTCTCTCTCTCTCTCCTTCTCTCTCTCTCTCCCCTTCTCTCTCTCTCTCCCCTTCTCTCTCTCTCTCCCCTTCTCTCTCTCTCCTTCTCTCTCTCTCTCCCCTTCTCTCTCTCCCCTTCTCTCTCTCTCTCCCCTTCTCTCTCTCTCCTCTCTCTCTCTCCCCTTCTCTCTCTCTCCTTCTCTCTCTCTCTCCCCTTCTCTCTCTCCCCTTCTCTCTCTCTCTCCCCTTCTCTCTCTCCCCTTCTCTCTCTCTCTCCCCTTCTCTCTCTCCCCTTCTCTCTCTCTCTCCCCTTCTCTCTCTCTCTCCCCTTCTCTCTCTCCCCTTCTCTCTCTCTCTCCCCTTCTCTCTCTCCCCTTCTCTCTCTCTCTCCCCTTCTCTCTCTCTCTCCCCTTCTCTCTCTCTCTCCCCTTCTCTCTCTCTCTCCCCTTCTCTCTCTCTCCTTCTCTCTCTCTCTCCCCTTCTCTCTCTCCCCTTCTCTCTCTCTCTCCCCTTCTCTCTCTCTCCTCTCTCTCTCTCCCCTTCTCTCTCTCTCCTTCTCTCTCTCTCTCCCCTTCTCTCTCTCCCCTTCTCTCTCTCTCTCCCCTTCTCTCTCTCCCCTTCTCTCTCTCTCTCCCCTTCTCTCTCTCTCTCCCCTTCTCTCTCTCCCCTTCTCTCTCTCTCTCCTTCTCTCTCTCTCTCCCCTTCTCTCTCTCCCCTTCTCCCTCTCTCTGGCTCCCGTTTATTGATCTGTGTTTGCTGGGATTTGACCTCCTTTCCGGGGGGATGTTTCATTTTGAGGAGTTAGTCTCTGTTACAGACCCTTCCTGTGAGACGTGTGAAGGGTGAGGGAGTCCCTGTGCCCCTGAGCGCTGGGAGCTGTGTGAGGGTGATTAGCTGGGAGTTTTGTGGATTGGGAGGTTTGCCCTGTAATCGCAGTGGTTGTTCTTCCAGTTGAACTGGTTCCATCCTGGGGCCATCTGTCACAGTTTGAATAAATGAGCTCTCTGACTCACCTTGAGCACTGGATCGGGATCTTTGCCAGGTTTCACTCAGTCGGATTCCAACAGGGCTTAAGCTGCAGTTCAATAGGTTCCAACCCTGGTCCCAGGGCGCCTGAGATCCAACTCTCAAAATCCAGCTGGCAATGAATGGTGCTATCGAATATTAGCTTGCTCTTTCTCTGAACCCTAGCTGTAACACTATATCCTGCACTCTCTCCTTCTCGCCATGTGCTCTATGAATGGTATGTTTTGTCTGTATAGTGCACCAGAAACAATACTTTTCACTCCATGTTAATACATGTGACATTAATAAATCAAATCAATGCTGAGGGAGTGCCACACTGTCAGAGGGTCATTGCTGAGGGAGTGCCGCACTGTCAGAGGGTCAGTGCTGAGGGAGTGCCGCACTGTCAGAGGGTCATTGCTGAGGGAGTGCCGCACTGTCAGAGGGTCAGTGCTGAGGGAGTGCCGCACTGTCAGAGGGTCAGTGCTGAGGGAGTGCCGCACTGTCAGAGGGTCAGTGCTGAGGGAGCGCCGCACTGTCAGAGGGTCAATGCTGAGGGAGTGCCGCACTGTCAGAGGGTCAGTGCTGAGGGAGCGCCGCACTGTCAGAGGGTCAGTGCTGAGGGAGTGCCGCACTGTCAGAGGGTCAGTGCTGAGGGAGTGCCGCACTGTCAGAGGGTCAGTGCTGAGGGAGTGCCGCACTGTCAGAGGGTCAGTATTGAGGGAGTGCCGCACTGTCAGAGGATTAGTGCTGAGGGAGTGCCGCACTGTCAGAGGGTCAGTGCTGAGGGAGTGCCGCACTGTCAGAGGGTCAGTGCTGAGGGAGTGCCGCACTGTCAGAGGGTCAGTGCTGAGGGAGTGCCGCACTGTCAGAGAGTCAGTACTGAGGGAGTGCCGCACTGTCAGGGGGTCAGTGCTGAGGGAGTGCCGCACTGTCAGAGGGTCAGTACTGAGGGAGTGCCGCACTGTCAGAGGGTAAGTACTGAGGGAGTGCCGCACTGTCAGAGGGTCAGTGCTGAGGGAGCGCCGCACTGTCAGAGGGTCAGTGCTGAGGGAGTGCCGCACTGTCAGAGGGTCAGTGCTGAGGGAGCGCCGCACTGTCAGAGGGTCAGTGCTGAGGGAGTGCCGCACTGTCAGAGGGTCAGTACTGAGGGAGTGCCGCACTGTCAGAGGGTCAGTGCTGAGGGAGTGCCGCACTGTCAGAGGGTCAGTGCTGAGGGAGTGCCGCACTGTCAGAGGGTCAGTACTGAGGGAGTGCCGCACTGTCAGAGGGTCAGTACTGAGGGAGTGCTGCACTGCCTTGACTTTTGGGCTGGTTGATATCTGCGGGTGCGGAAACAGTAACAATTCCCACTCTCGGCCTCAGGCAGGAAACTGGAGGGAGGGCGGCCCTTAGTCAGGAGGCCCCTTCTGTCTGGGAATGCCCTCCCCCTTCTGAAGGAGGCCATTCAGCCCGTGATGTCTGTGCTGACTCTCCTGAGCGTGCAAGTCACTGAGTGTGATTCCCAGATCCTCCCTGCTCATTCTGCTAACAACTGTGGGGGGGAGAAGCTGAGTTAATTTGAATTCCCTCTTGGCCGTTTGCACCGTCCTCTGCTTTCGATATCCGATTTCCAGCACTCACACTGCTTCACTCTTGAAATGTCTTTGTAATGTTCGATTTTGAAGTGTTTGTTTTGGCAGGAAGTCAGTCTGGCTGCTGACAGTGACAGTCCCACAGGGGGGCAGCAGTGAGCAGCTCCGGACTCTCTCTCACTGGGCCTGATTTTAACATTCTCGTTCCCGGTGCTGGGCGGACTTCAGACTGGGAGTGTTTCAGATCCGACATTTCGACCCGTTCTCAGGCGCCTCTGTACGCGCTCTGCCGGAGAAAGGAGCAGCGAATCCGGATGGCGCTGCGCCAGCCTGTGGGCGGGGCTTAAGGCGCCCAAAATCCTGCTGCTCCGATTGGAGCCTCCAATTGCGCACGCGCAGAGAGAAAAAAAGCAACAGGAAAAAACCCTCCCCGACAACCGCCCTCCCCGACAACCGCCCTCCCCGACAACCGCCCTCCCCGACAACCGCCCTCCCCGACAACCGCCCTCCCCGACAACCGCCCTCCCCGACAACCGCCCTCCCGGGTGGGATTATACCTCCCCCCCCGCCCGCCCCCACAGACATTGCCCCCGCCCCCACACACAACATAACTGACCCCCTTACCCACCCCCCCCACCCCCTCACTACCCAGATTGACTGCAGCCCCCTGCCCCCCCTTCCCTCATCGATTGCACACAGAGTGGCAACGGACCCCCCCCCCCCCCCACCATCCCCCTGTGTGTGCACACGGGCGGGGGTCTGTATCTGTTCTCACACACACGCTCTCGCATACTCGCACACGCTCTCTCACACATACACTCTCACACACAGACAGACACACACTCACTCACACACTTAGTCTCACACTCGTACACACAACACACACACACAGACAAACGCATTCACGCACAAACTCACAGACACACACTCACACACACACTCACACACACACTCACACGCACACTCACGCACACACTCACACACACACTCACATACTTAGTCTCACACTCGTACACACAACACACACACACAGACAAACGCATTCACACACAAACTCACAGACACAGACACACACTCATACGCACACACTCACGCACACCCTCATACGCACACACTCATGCACACACTCACGCACACACTCACACACACACTCACACACACCCTCATACGCACACACTCATGCACACACACACACACACTCACACACACTCTCATACGCACTCACACACACACTCACGCACACACTCACGCACACACTCACGCACAGACTCATACACACACACTCATGCACACTCACACACACTCATATGCACACACTCATGCACACACTTATACACACACACTCATACGCACACACACTCATACACACACACACTCACGCATACACTCACGTGCACATTCCTACGTGCACACTCATAAGCACACACTCATACGCGCACACACTCATACACGCACACACTCATACGCACACACTCATACGCACACACACACTCATACGCACACACTCACGCACACACATTCACGCACACACACTCACACACACACACTCTCACACACACTCACGCACACACTCATGCGCACACACTCACGCGCACACACTCACGCACACACTCATACACACACACTCATTCACACACACACACTCACACACACACACTCACGCGCACACACTCTTACACACACACTCACGCACACACACTCACGCACACACTCATAGACACACACTCACGCACACACTCATAGACACACACTCATACACACACATTCATACACACACACAGTCATGCACACACTCATGCACACACACTCACGCGCACACACTCACACGCACACACTCATGCGCACACTCATTCACACACACTCATTCACACACACACTCACGCACACACACACTCACACGCACACACTCGCACGCACACACTCATACACACACACTCATACACACACTCACGCACACACACTCATACACACACACTCACGCACACACTCATAGACGCACACTCATAGACACACACTCATAGACACACACTCATACACACACACTCATACACACACTCACACACACACACTCATACACACACTCTCACACGCACACACTCACGCACACACACTCATACACACACACACTCACGCACACACACTCATACATACACACACTCATACACACACTCTCACACGCACACACTCACGCACACACACTCATACACACACACACTCATACACACACTCACGCGCACATACTCATACACACACATTCATGCACACACACTCATGCACACACTCATAGACACACACTCATAGACACACACTCATAGACACACACTCATAGACACACATTCATACACACACTCACGCACACACACTCATACACACACACACTCATACACACACTCTCACACGCACACACTCACGCACACACACTCATACACACACACACTCATGCGCACACACACGCGCTCACGCACACATGCATAAACTCACAGACATAGACACACGCACACGTGCACAAACACACACACAGACACACTTTCACACATTCACATTGACGCACACACTCACACTCACACAGACACACACACACACACTCTCTCTCTCAAGCACACACACACTGATTCTGCTTTTTCACCATCCCAGAGTCAAACACTCTATCATTTAGACTGTACTGTAGCAGGAGGAGGCCATTCGGCCCACTATTCCTCTGCTGGCTGTTTGAAAGAGCTATCCAATTAGCCTTGTTACTGGTTTCTAAAACCCTGTCAGGTTTTGCGGTTGGATGGGAAGTGGGGGGGTGGGGGGGGGGGTGCGCTTTGCAATGAGATTCCGTATCGGGAATGAGATGGGGTCTCCGCTTCTGTCTGTAGTTCCAGTCAGGGACACGGCCTCCAGCTGCCTATTTCTAGAACGTTCCTCAGACAGTTATTCCTTGTTCTCTATCGTAGTGCAGGATGGTGTGTAAGGACGTGAGCTCGGAGATCCTGTATGATGTTCTACACGACGCAGAGTACCGCAGGAAATGGGATGAGAACATGGTCGAGACGTTTGACATTGGCAAGCTGACAGTGAATGCTGATGTGGGATACTACGCCTGTAAGTAAAAACAACCCCCCCACCCCACCCACCGCTCCCTCCCCCCCCACCTCCCCCCCTCACCCCGTCTGAAACCATCGCAAAGAGGAGAGATTGGATAGAAACATAGAAACTATCCAGCCCTTCGAGCCTCCTCCGCCATCCATTTTCATCACGGCTCATCATCAAACTCAGCATGGGGTGTGGCACAGTGGGGTCAGCGCTGCTGCCTCCGAGCGCCAGGGTCCCGGGTTCGATTCCTGCCTCGGGTCACTGTCTGTGTGGAGGCGGCACATTCTCCCCGTGTCTGCCTGGGTTTCCTCTGGGTGCTCCTGTTTCCTCCCGCGGCCCAGAGACGTGCGGGTTGGGTGGATTGGCCGTGCTAAATGGACCCTAAATGGTGCCAGGAGGATGAACAGGAATAGGGTCTGGGTGGGATTATTGTCAGTGCAGACTTGATGGATCGAATGGCCTCCTGCACTGTAGGGATTGTATGAATATCCTGATTCCCCCTTTCCCCCCTTTAGCCCCCAGAGCGATATCTAATTCCTTCTTAAGAATAGACAACGTTTTGGCCTCAACTACTTTCTGTGGGAGTGAATTCCACACATTCCCCACCCTCATAGACACACACTCACACACACACTCATAGACACACACTCACGCACACACTCATAGACACACACTCATACACACACCCTCATAGACACACACTCACGCACATACACTCATACACACACACACACTCACGCACACACTCATACACACACACTCACGCACACACACTCATACACACACACACTCACACACACACTCATACACACACACTCACGCACACACACTCATACACACACACTCATACACACATTCACGCACACACACTCACGCACACACACTCATACACACACACTCATACACACACACTCATACACACACTCATACACACACACTCATACACACACTCACGCACACACACTCATACACACACACACTATTACACACACTCATACACACACTCACGCACACACACTCACGCACACACACTCATACACACACTCATACACACACACTCATAGACACACTCATACACACACACACTCATACACACACTCATACACACACACTCACGCACACACACTCATACACACACACTCACGCACACACTCATACACACACACTCATACACACACACTCATACACACACACTCATACACACACTCACGCACACACACTCATACACACACACACTATTACACACACTCATACACACACTCACGCACACACACTCACGCACACACACTCATACACACACTCATACACACACACTCATAGACACACTCATACACACACACTCATGCACAAACTCACGCACACACACTCATACACACACATACTCATACACACACACTCATACACACACACTCATACACACACTCACGCACACACACTCATACGCACACACTCATACGCACACACTCATGCACACACTCATACACACACACTCATACACACACACTCATACACACACTCATACACACACACTCATACACACACACGCACACACACTCATACGCACACACTCATACGCACACACTCATACGCACACACTCATACACACACACTCATACACACACACTCATACACACACTCATACACACACACTCATACACACACACTCATACACACACACACTCATACACACACTCATACACACACACTCATACACACACACTCATACACACACTCATTTGGGTTTTAAATCTATTTATTAGTGTGACGGGTAGGTTTACATTAACACTGCGGTGAAGTTACTGTGAAAACCCCTTAGTCGCCACACTCCAGCACCTGTCCGGGTTACACTGAGGAAGAACTTAGCTCAGACAATGCACCCTAACCAGCACGTCTTTTGGACTGCGGGAGGAAACTGGAGCACCCGGAGAAAACCCGTGCAGACACGGGGAGAATGTGCAGACTCTGACAGGCAGTGATCCAAGCCAGGAATTGAACCTGGGTCCCTGGCGCTGCGAGGCAGCAGTGCTAACCACTGTGTCACTTGTGCTGATGGTATCTAGATCCGAAACGCTGGAACCTGCAAGGTCGCAGGTCAGTTGCTGGAAAACAGAATTAAAATGAACAGCTGGTTTAAATTGGCCTGGGTGCACATGATGGGCTGAATGGCCTCTTTCTGTACTCTAATCTTCCTACGGTCCAAAGATGTGCGGGTTAGGTTCATTGGCTATGCTAAAATTGCCCCTTAGTATCCTGGGATGTGTAGGTTAGAGGGATTAGCAGGTAAATGTGTAGGGATATGGGGATAGGGTCTGGGTGGGATTGTGTTCGGTGCAGACTCGATGGGCCGAAGGGCCTGTTTCTGCACTGTAGGGTTCTATGTTCTATGTATGTTTTTATGATAAACCCCATTCGCAGCACTGCTCACAGGAACTAGGAGCAGGAGTGGGCCCTCTGGCCCCTCGAGCCTGCCCCGCCATTCAATAAGATCATGGCTGATCTTTTTATGGACTCAGCTCCACTTACCCACCCGCTCACCATAACCCTTAATTCCTTTACTGTTCAAAAATTTATCCTTGGCTTAAAAACATTCAACGAGGGAGCCTCAACTGGACAGGGAATTCCACAGATTCACAACCCTTTGTGTGAAGAAGTTCCTCCTCAACTCAGTCCTAAATCTGCTCCCCCTTATTTTGAGGCTATGCCCCCTAGTTCCAGCTTCACCCACCAGTGGAAACAACTTCCCTGCTTCTATCTTATCTATCCCCTTCATAATCTTATCTCTTTCGATAAGATCTCCCCTCATTTTTCTGAATTCCAATGAGTATCGCCCCAGTCTACTCAGTCTCTCCTCAGAAGCCAATCCTCTCAACTCCGGAATCAACCTGGTGAATCTCTCCGTACCTGGTACTGAACAAGAGGGTTCAATCTGGGAGATTCCTGGATGGGAGAGGGGAACTCTGGATTGTGGAAACGCTGGGCCTTCATGCCCAGAACTCGATCCTGGTGGACACAGGGAGATGGTTGGGTTCAGGAATACAGTAAGAAGTCTCACAACACCAGGTTAAAGTCCAACAGGTTTATTTGATAGCACGAGCCACTAGCTTTCGGAGCGCTGCTCCTTCGTCAGGTGAGTGGGAGTTCTGTTCACAAACAGAGCATATAAAGAGACAAACTCAATTTACAAAATAATGGTTGGAATGCGAGTCTTTACAGGTAATCAAGTCTTAAAGGTAGAGACAATGTGACTGGAGAGAGCATTAAGCACAGGTTAAAGAGATGGGTATTGTCTCCAGGCAGGACAGTTAGTGAGATGTTGTAAGTTCAGGCAAGTCACGGGGGTTACTGATAGTGTGACATGAACCCAAGATCCCGGTTGAGGCCGTCCTCACGTGTGCGGAACTTGGCTATCAGTCTCTGCTCAGTGACTCTGCGCTGTCGTGTGTTGTGAAGGCCGCCTTGGAGAATGCTTACCCAAAGATCAGAGACCGCTGAAGTGTTCCCCAACAGGAAGAGAACTCTCTAACCTGGTGATTGTCAAGTGGTGTTCATTCATCGCAGCACTATAGACTTCCTACAGAAACTCAGCACACACGGAGCAGTTGAACCAGGGACACTCTTCGTCACAATGGATATCTCGGCGCTCTACACCTACATCCCCCATGACGATGACATTGCTGCGACTGCCTCAGCGCTCAACGCGGACAACTGCCAATCTCCAGATGCAATTTTACAACTCATCCACTTCATCCTGGACCACAATGTCTTCACCTTCAACAACCAGTTCTTCATCCAGACACACGGAACAGCCATGGGGACTAAATTCACACCTCAATATGTTAACATCTTCATGCACAGGCTCGAACAAGATTTCTTCACTACACAGGATCTTCAACCGATGCTGGACACTAGATACATCGATGACATTTTCTTCCTTTGGATTCATGGTGAACAATCACTGAAACAACTATATGCTGATATCAACAAATTCCACCCCACCATCAGACTCACCATGGACACGGATGCCATCTCACGTGAGAACACCATCCACCAGGTACACGGTACATACTCTTGCAACTCGGCCAACATTGTCTACCTGATACGCTGCAGGAAAGGATGTCCCGAGGCATGGTACACTGGGGAGAGCATGCAGATGCTACAACAATGGATGAATGAACATCGCTCGACAATCACCAGGCAAGATTGTTCTCTTCCTGTTGGAGAACATTTTAGCGGTCACGGGCATTTGGCCTCTGATCTTCAGGTAAGCGTTCTCCAAGGCGGCCTTCACAACACACAACAGCGCAGAGTCGCTGAGCAGAGACTGATAGCCAAGTTCCGCACACATGAGGACGGCCTCAACCGGGATCTTGGGTTCATGTCGCACTATCTGTAACCCCCACAACTTACCTGGGTTTGCAAAATCTCACTAACTGTCCTGGCTGGAACAATACCCATCTCTTTAACCTGTGTTTAACCCTCTCTCCACTCACATTGTCTCTACCTTTAAGACTTGATTACCTGTAAAGACTCGCATTCCAACCATTATTTTGTAAATTGAGTTTGTGTCTTTATTTGCCCTGTTTGTGAACTGAAATCCCGATAACCTGATGAAGGGGCAGCGCTCCGAAAGCTAGCGGCTTTTGCTACCAAATAAACCTGTTGGATTTTAACCTGGTGTTGTGGGACTTCTTACTGTTCTTACCCCAGTCCAACACCGGCATCTCCACATCATGGGTTCAGGAATGCCATCATTCCCTGGAATTAAAATCCGTTCCTGCCTCCAAGCTCACCACCAGCAAAGGCTCAACATCCCAAGGATAAATGACGAGTATGGTCATGAAATAATTCTACTTGTTCATGGATGTGGAAATCGCTGATTGGGTCAGCAGTTATTACCCACCTCTAATTGCTCCTTGAGAAGGTGGTGGTGAGCTGCCTCCTTCAGCCACTGCAGTCCATGAGATGTAGGTACACCCACAGCGCTGTTAGGGAGGGAGTTCCAGGATTTTGACCCAGCGACAGTGAAGGAACGGCCGATATATTTCCAAGTCAGGATGTTGACTGACTTGGAGAGAACTTCCAGGTGGGTCTGTGCCCAGGTATCTGCTGCCCTTGTCCTTCTAGATGGAAGTGTTAGTGAGTTTGGAAGGTGCTGTTTAAGGGGCCTTGGTGAGTCGCTGCTGTGCATCTTGTAGGTGGTAAACACATAAGAACATAAGAAATAGGAGCAGGAGTGGGCCATCTAGCCCTTCGAGCCTGCCCCGCCATTCAATAAGATCATGGCTGATCTGAAGTGGATCAGTTCCACTTTCCTGCATTCTCCCCATAACCCTTAATCCCCTTGTCTATCAGAAGTCCAAATGCAGCCAGATCTGGACAATATCCGGGCTCGGGCTGTGGTGAGTAACATTCACAACACACATCAGGCAATGACCATCCCCAACAAGAGAGGATCTAACCATCGCCCCTTAAATCTGATGGCATCGCTGAATCCCCCACTACCAGCATCCTGGGGGTCCCATTCACCAGAAACTCAACTGCAAGTAGATAAGGTTGTTAAGAAGGCATACGGTGTCTTGGCGTTTATTGGTAGGGGGATTGAATTTAGGAGTCGCAGCGTCATGTTGCAACTGTACACAACTCTGGTGCGGCCACACTTGGAGTTTTGTGTGCAGTTCTGGTCCCCACATTACAGGAAGGATGTGGAGGCTTTGGAGAGGGTGCAGAGGAGGTTTACCAGGATGTTGCCTGGTATGGAGGGGAGATCCTATGAGGAGAGGCTGAGGGATTTGGGGTTGTTTTCGCTGGAAAGAAGGAGGCTAAGAGGGGATCTCATTGAAACATATAAGATGATTAGAGGTTTAGACAGGGTGGATAGTGATAGCCTTTTTCCTCAGATGGAGAAAGCTAGCACGAGGGGGCATGGCTTTAAATTAAGGGGTGGTAGTTATAGGACAGATGTCAGGGGTAGGTTCTTTACCCAGAGGGTGGTGAGGGATTGGAATGCCCTGCCTGCTGCAGTTGTAAATGCGCCTAGTTTGGGGGCGTTTAAGAGATCTGTGGATAGGTTTATGGATGAAAAGGGATTGGTTTAGATTAGTGGGTCAGTGTTTTTTTTTAAAAAACTGGTTGGCACAACATCGTGGGCCGAAGGGCTTGTTCTGCGCTGTAATGTTCTATGTTCTATGCACTCACCACATTCACACAGTGGCTACAACAGTAGGTCAGAGGTTAGGAATCCTGCGGCTAGTAACTCACCTCTTGACTCACTAAAGCCTGCCCACCACAGAACATAGAACATTACAGCGCAGTACAGGCCCTTCGGCCCTCGATGTTACTCCAACCTGTGAAACCAATCTAAAGCCCATCTAACCTACACTATTCCAATATCATCCATATGCCTATCCACTGACCATTTAAATGCCCTTAATGTTGGTGAGTCCACAACTGCTGCAGGCAGGGCATTCCACGGCCTTACTCTCTCTGAGTAAAGAACCTACCTCTGACATCTGTCCTATATTTATCACCCCTCAATTTAAAGCTATGTCCCCTCGTCCTAGCCATCTCCATCCCAGGAAAAGGCCCACACTATCCACCCTATCTAATCCTCTGATCATCTTATATGCATTTATTAAGTCACCTCTTAACCTTCTTCTCTCTAACGAAAATAACCTCAAGTCCCTCAGCCTTTCCTCATAAGACCTTCCCACCATACCAGGCAACATCCTGGTAAATCTCCTCTGCACCCTTTCCAATGCTTCCACATCCTTCCTATAATGCAACGACCAAAATTTTGTACAGCTGCAACATGACCTCATGGTGCCAAAACTCAATCCCTCTGCCAATAAAAGCTAACACACCGTACGCCTTCTTAACAACCCTATCAGACTGGGTACCAACTTTCAGGGATCTATGCACATGGACACCGAGACCTCTCTGCTCATCCACACTACCAAGCACCTTACCATTAGCTCAATATTCCTGTTACTCCTTCCAAAGTGAATCACTTTACACTTTTCCGCATTAACCTCCATTTGCCACCTCTCAGCCCAGCTCTGCAGCTTATCTATGTCCCTCTGTAACCTGCAACATCCATCCTCACTGTCCACAACTCCACCGACTTTAGTGTCATCCACAAATTCACTAACCCATCCTTCAACACCCTCATCCAGGTCATTTATAAAAATGACAAACAGCAGTGGCCCCAAAACAGATCCCTGAGGTACACCACTAGTAACTGAACTCCAGGGTGAACATTTCCCATCAACCATCACCCTCTGTCTTCTATCAGCTAACCAATTTCTGATCCAAACTGCTAAATCACCCTCAATCCCATGTCTGTATCTTCTGCAGTAGCTTCCTGTGGGGAACCTTATCAAGCGCTTTACTGAAATCCATATACACCACATCAACTGCTTTATCCTCATCCATCTCTTTGGTCACCTTCTCAAAGAACTCAGTGAGGTTTGTGAGGCATGACCTACTCTTCATTAAACCATGTTGACTTTCCCTAATCAAATTATTCCTTTCTAGATGATTATAAATCTTATCCCTTATAATCCTTTCCAAAACTTTGCTCATAACAGAAGTAAGGCTCACCGGTCTATAATCCCCAGGATGGTCTGTACTCCCCTTCTTGAACAAGGGGACAACATTTGCTATCCTCCAGTCTTCTGGCACTAGTCCTGTAGACAATGACATCCTAAAGATCAAAGCCAAAGGCCCTGCAATCTCCTCCCTGGACTCCCAGAGAATCCTAGGGTAAATCCCATCCGGCCCAGGGGACTTAGCTATTTTCATACTTCCCAGAATTGCTAACACCTCCTCCTTGTGCACCTCAATCCCGTCTAGTCTAAAAGCCTGTATCTCAATATTCTCCTCGATAACACTGACCTTTTCCTGTCTGAATACTGATGAAAAATGTTCATTTAGCACCTCGCTTATCTCTTCTGACTCCACGCACAATTTCCCACTACTGTCCCTGCCTGGCCCTAATCTTGCCCTAATCATTCTTTTATTCCTGACATATCTATAGAAAGCTTTAGGGTTCTCCTTGATCCTACCTGCCAAAGTCTTCTCACGTCCTCTTCTGGCTCTTCTTAACTCTCCCTTTAGTTCCTTCCTGGCTAATTTATATCTCTCCGGTGCCCTAACTGAGCCTTCACGTCTCATCTTTACATAATCCTCCTTCTTCCTTTTCACCAGAGATTCAACTTCCTTAGTAAACCACAGTTCCCTCGCTCGACCACTTCCTCCCTGCTTGACAGGTACATATTTCTCAAGGACTCGCAGTAGCTGTTCCTTGAACAAGCTCCACATTTCAATTGTTCCCATCCCCTGCAGTTTCCTTCTACACCCTCTGCATCCTAAATCTTGCCTAATTATCTTTCCCCCAGCTATAACTCTTGCCCTTCAGTATATACCTATCCCCTTCCATTGCTAATGTAAACGTAACCGAATTGTGGTCACTATCACCAAAGTGCTCCCCTACCTCCAAGTCTAACACCTGGTCTGGTTCATTACCCAGTACCAAATCCAATGTTGCCTCACCTCTTGTTGGCCTATTTACATACTGTGTTAGGAAACCTTCCTGCACACATTGGACAAAAACTGACCCCTCTAACGTACTCAAATTATAGCTTTTCCAATCAATATTTGTAAAGTTAAAGTCCCCTATAACCAACTACCCTGTTACTTTCGCTCCTATCCAGAATCATCTTTGCAATCCTTTCGTCTACATCTCTGGAACTTTTTAGAGGCCTATAAAAAACTCCCAGCAGGGTGACCTCTCCTCTCCTGTTTCTAATCTCAGCCCATACTACCTCAGTAGACGAGCCCGCATCAAACGTCCTTTCTGCCACCGCAATACTGTCCTTGACTAACAATGCTACGCCTCCCCCTCTTTTACCACCTTCCCTGCTCTGACTGAAACATCTAAACCCCGGAACCTGCAACAACCATTCCTGTCCTTGCTCTATCCATGTCTCCGAAATGGCCACAACATCGAAGTCCCAGGCACTCACACTGCAAGTTCACCCACCTTATTCCGGATGCTTCCTGGCATTGAAGTAGACACACTTCAAACCACCTTCCTACCTGCCGGTACGCTCCTGGGACATTGAAACCTTACTCTTGACCTCACTACTCTCAACCTCCTGTACACTGGAGCTACAATTCAGGTTCCCGTCCCCTTGCTGAATTAGTTTAAACCCTCCCGAAGAGCATTAGCAAATTTTCCCCCCACGATATTGGTACCACTCTGGTTTAGGTGTTTATAGAGGTCCCACCTACCCCAGAACGACCCCCAATAATCCAGGTATCTGAATCCTTCCCTTCTGCACCATCCCTGTAGCCATGTGTTCAACTGCTCTCTCTCCCCGTTCCTCTCCTTGCTAACACGTGGCACGGGTAACAAATCAGAGATAATAACTCTGTTTGTTCTAGCCCTAAGTTTCCACCCTAACTCCCTGAATGTCTGCCTTCCATCCCCATCCCCATCCCTTTTCCTGCCTATGTCGTTGGTGCCTTTATGGACCACCACAGGGGGCTGGTCCCCTTCTCCCTTAAGGATCCTGGAAACACGATCCGAGACGTCACGGACTCTGCCACCTGGGAGGCAACACGTCAACCGCGAGTCTCCCTCATTCCCACAGAATCTCCTATCTGTCCCCCTAACTACGGAGTCCCCAGTGACTAATGCTTTACCCCTCTCTCTCCTTCCCTTCTGAGCAACAGGGGCAGACTCTGTGCCAGAGACCCGTACCCCATGGCTTACCCCTTGTAAGTGCCCCCCCACCCCCCCCACACACAACAGTATCTAAAACAGTACACTTGTTATTCAGGAGAACAGCCATTGGGGATCACTGCATTGACTGCTCCTTACCCCTTCTAAAGTATCCCCATTTCTAGGGGTAACTACCTCCCTGTAGCTTTTATCTATAACCGTCTCGGCCTCCCGAATGATCCTGAGCTCATCCAGTTCCAGCTCCTGTTCCCTAGCACAGTCCTCAAGGAGCTGGAACTGGGGGCACTGCAGGTGTACTCCGCTGGGACACTAATGGTGTCCCTCACCTCAAACATCCCGCAGGAGGGACATCGCACACCGCATAGCCCTGCCATCCCTGCTAACGTCCCTTACCGAGAAGCGAAAGAGCTCATCTGCTCTCACACCAAGTCTTTATTTCAGGTTAGAGGAGGGGGGGGGAAGGTAGGGGATATTACACACGCAGTGTCCCAGGTTTCCCCATCGTTCAAATTTATTGGGCAAACACAAAATCCTTCTCAGGTCACTCTACAACCTGCTACCCTCTACAGGGCACAAGTCGGGAGTGTGATGGAACAACCCCCCCGTTTGTCTGGATGGGGGCAGCTCCCAACAACACTCGAGAAGCTCAATACCATCCAGGACGAAGCAGCCCCGCTGGATTGACACCCCCATCCACAAACATCCACTCCCTCCGCCACCAACGCTCAGTAGCAGCCGTGTGTACAAGAAGGAACTCACCATGGATCCTTAGGCAGCCCCTCCCAAACCCTCTACCATCTAGAAGGACAAGGGCAAGGGGGAACACCCCCACCTGGAGGTTCCCCTCCAAGTCACTCGTCATCTGGAGTTGGAAATATTTCGGCCGTTCCTTCACTGGGTCAAAATCCTGGAACTCCCTCCCTCACAGCACTGTGGGGGTGTACCTACACAACACAAGGGCGGCACGGTAGCACAGCGGGTTAAGCACTGCTGCTTCACGGCTCCAGGGTCCTGGGTTCGATTCCCGGCTCGGGGTCACTGCCTGTGTGGAGTTTGCACATTCTCCTCGTGTCTGCGTGGGTTTTCTCCGGGTGCTCCGGTTTCCTCCCACAGTCCAAAGATGTGCGGGTTAGGTTCATTGGCGATGCTAAAAATTGCCCCTTAGTGTCCTGGGATGTGTAGGTTAGAGGGATTAGCAGGTAAATGTGTAGGGATATGGGGATAGGGTCTGGGTGGGATTGTGTTCGGTGCAGACTCGATGGGCCGAAGGGCCTGTTTCTGCACTGTAGGGTTCTATGCTGGTTCTACATGGACTGCCACGGTTCAAGAAGGCAGCTCACCGCCACCTTCTCGAGGGTAATTACAGACGAGCAATAAATGCTGGCCAGCCAGCGATACAGTACAAAGTCTGACAACACCAGGTTTTAGTCCAACCTATTTATTTGATAATAGACTCACAAGCTTTCGAGGGGACTGCCTCTTCGTCAGGTGAATGGAGAGTTCTGGCGAAGAGGCAGCCCCCTCGAAAGCTTGTGAGAATATTATCAAATAAATAGGTTGGACTAAAACCTGGTGTTGTCAGACTTTTTACTGTGTTTACGCCAGTCCAACGCCGGCATACCCACATCAGCCAACGATAGCCACATCCAGTCAAAGAATCAAAAATTGTTTCTCCACACTGTCTGTAAACATTTTACTTTCTCTTTGTGTATTTTTCCCTGTATTCCCATTGCCTTTGTGATTATTTTATTTCTTTCTCAATCAGGGAGATGCCCGAAGCCCTTAAAAAACCGGGATGTGGTCACCCTGAGGTCCTGGTTACCCATGGGGAATGATTACATCATCATGAACTACTCTGTCAAACACTCGGTGAGTTCACAATCCCAGGATCTTCACTCTGACCTGGGGGGGGTGGGGGCTGAGGGGGGGGGGGGGGGGGTGGGGGGGTGGGGAGGGGTCTGGGGGGTTGAGTTTTGGGAGTACAATGTTTCCTATGCAGCTTGTGACACTTTGCGTCGTTAGAGTTTAGAAGAATGAGGGGAGATCTTATTGAGACGTATAAGATGATGAATGGGATGGATAGGATAGAGGTGGAGAGACTCTTCCCGCTCAAAAAAGACAGTAGGACTAGGGGGCACAGCCTCAAGATAAAGGGGGGGTGGTTTAGAACAGAGTTGAGGAGGAACTTCTTCACTCAAAGGGTGGTGAATCTCTGGAATTCTCTCCCCGTTGAAGTGGTGGAGGCTGCCTCGCTAAATATTTTTAAGAAGCGGGTTGATGGGTTTTTGATAAGAGAGGGGATTAAGGGTTATGGGGAGAGGGCGGGAATGTGGAACTGAGCCACGACAGATCAGCCATGATCTTATTGAATGGCGGGGCAGGCTTGAAGGGCCAGATGGCCTACTCCTGCTCCTATTTCTTATGTTCTTATGTTCTTAAATCTTTCACAGCGCCAGGGAACCAGATTCGATTCCCGGCTCGGGCCACTGTCTGTGTGGAGTTTGCACATTCTCCCCATGTCTGTGTGGGTTTACTCGAGGTTGCTCCGGTTTCCTCCCGCAGTCCAAAAATGTGCAGGTTAGGTGGATTGGCCATGCCAAATTGCCCCTTAGTGTCCTGGGATGTGTATGTTGGAGCGATTAGCAGGATAAATACGTGGGGATATGGGGATAGGATATGGTTGGGATTGCAGTTGGTGCAGGCTCAGTGGGCCAAATGGCCTCTTTCTGCACTGTAGAGATTCTATGATTCTTCTATGATTGTTCTAAGAAAATGTAACAGCTAACCAAACAGTGCAACTTGTGCATTGAGAAGGATTTGGAGAGGGTGCAGAGGAGATTTACTGGAAGGTTCTGAGGGATGAGGGCAGTTGAGTTTTGGGGAGAAGCTGGGATTGTTCTCCTTAGAGAGGTTCAGGAGAGGATGAGAGAGGCTGTACGAATTCTGAAGGGTTTCGATGGAGTAAATAAGGAGAAAGTGTTTCCCGTAGCAGGAACTTGGGTAACCAGAGGGACACAGATTGAAGGCAATCCCTACAATAGAGGGGCAGAGAGGAGGGGAGGTGATGGCCTAGTGGTATTATCCCTAGACTATTAACCTGGCTAATGTTCTGGGGGACCCGGGTTCGAATCCCGTCCACGGCAGATGGTGGAATTTGAATTCAATTTAAAAAAATCTGGAATAAAACATCAACTGATGACCATGAAATAGACTGGGTCTGTACTCGTTGGAGTTTAGAAAGATGAGGGGGGATCTTATAGAGACGTGTAAGATAATGAAGGGGATGGATAGGGTAGAGGTAGAGAGATTCTTCCCGCTTAGAAAGGACAGCAGGACTAGAGGGCACAGCCTCAAAATAAGGGGGGTGCACAGTTTAGATCAGAGTTGAGGAGGAACTTCTTCACTCAAAGGATGAATTGGAATTCTCTGCCCATTGAAGTGGTGGAGGCTGCCTCGCTAAATATATTTAAGACGCGGGTAGATAGATTTCTGATAGACACGGGAATTAAGGGTTATGGGGAGAAAGTGGGAAAGTGGAACTGAGCCACGACAGATCAGCCATGATCTTATTGAATGGCGGGGCAGGCTCGAAGGGCTAGATGGCCTACTCCTGCTCCTATTTCTTATGGTCTTAAACCATTGTCGATTGTTGCAAAAAACCCATCTGGTTCACTAATATCCCTTTATGGAAGGAAATCTGCCATCCTTACCCGGCCTGGCCTACATGCGGAGAGCCACAGTGACTCTCAACTGCCTTTGGGTAACTAGGGATGGGAAGTCGATGCTGGCCAGCCAGTGACACTCGAGTCCCACAAATAAATAAAAAGAGAGATGAGGAATTTGAGGCGGCTGGTTAACTGTGATGTGGGATGTGAGGGTTCGGGGGAAGCAGATGGAAACACAATGGAACTGTAGGGCTGTGGGGAAGGAGGGGGAATGGAACTAATTGAGTAGCAGCCATGCCTCTGTCCAAGAACCAGCACAGTTACAAAGGGCCAAATGGCCTTATCCTGTGCTGTTAGATTCTGAGCAAGTGACACTGGTTTCTTTTCTTGCTCCTTCTCCTCAGAAATATCCTCCCAGGAAGGAGCGGGTTCGGGCTGTATCAATCCAGACGGGATACCTGGTCGAGACTAATGGCGAAAACAGGTGCACCCTCACGTATTTGGCACAGGTGGACCCGAAAGGTAAGCGAGGTCCCCAGGACCAGTCCTCCTTCCCTGGGGAATATTTACATCGCAAATACCGGAGATGAGGGGGTTGGGCTATGAAGAAGACTGAATAGACTGGATCTGTACTCGTTGGAGTTTAGAAGGATGAGGGGGGATCTTATAGAGACGTATAAGATAATGAAGGGGATGGATAGAACATTACAGCACAGAACAGGCCCTTCGGCCCACGATATTGCGCCGACCAGTTACAAAACAATGACCCACTAACCTAAACCAATCCCTTTTTGTCCATAAACCTATCTACAGATCTCTTAAACGCCCCCAAACTAGGAGCATTTACAACTGCAGCAGGCAGGGCATTCCAATCCCTCACCACCCTCTGGGTAAAGAATCTACCCCTGACATCAGTCCTATAACTACCCCCCCATAATTTAAAGCCATGCCCCCTCGTGCTAGATTTCTCCATCCGAGGAAAAAGGCTATCACTGTCCACCCTATCTAAACCTCTAATCATCTTATACGTTTCAATAAGATCCCCTCTTAGCCGCCTTCTTTTCAGCGAAAACAACCCCAAATCCCTCAGTCTCTCCTCCATAGGATCTCCCCTCCATACCAGGCAACATCCTGGTAAACCTCCTCTGCACCCTCTCCAAAGCCTCCACATCCTTCCTGTAATGTGGGGACCAGAACTGCACACAGTACTCCAAGTGCGGCCGTACCAGAGTAGTGTACAGTTGCAACATGACGCTGCGACTCTTAAATTCAATTCCCCTACCAATAAACGCCAAGACACCGTACGCCTTCTTAACAACCTTATCTACCTGATTCCCTGGAGTGTGGGGAGTGGGGGGGGCAGTGTGGGTCAGTGAGCACAGGGGGTTGGGGGGGGGTGTGGGGGGGGGCAGTGTGGGTCAGTGAGCACAGGGGGTGGGGGGAATGGGGTGCAGTGTGGGTCAGTGAGCACAGGGGGTTGGTGGGGAGTGTGGGTCAGTGAGCACAGGGGGTGGGGGGAGTGGGGGGGGCAGTGTGGGTCAGTGAGCACAGGGGGTGGGGGGAGTGGGGGGGGGCAGTGTGGGTCAGTGAGCACAGGGGGGTGTGGGGTGTGGGGGGGGCAGTGTGGGTCAGTGAGCACAGGGGGTGGGGGGAGTGGGGGGGTCAGTGTGGTCAGTGAGCACAGGGGGTGTGGGGGGGGGGGAGATTAAGGTTTGACCCGGTGGGGGAGTGGAAGGGAGGCAGCTGATTGGATCGTCTGGTTGTCAATAGCAGAGAGATCTGTGAGCCTGCCTCATTGGCGAGTGTGGAAGGGACTGGGGAGGTGGTTGAGGAAGGTGGTTTGCAGTAAAGAGGCTTGACTGGGCTGTGGGATATCAAAGAGTTCGGTGCTGACAACTCCTCCTGTTTCATTGGTAAACATAGAAACTCGAAGCAGGAAGAGGCCATTCGGCCCTCCCAGACTGCCCCACCATTCATTTGGATCATGTCTGATCATCAAATTCAATATCCTGATCCCCCCATATCCCTCAATCCCTTTAGCCCCTAGAGCTATATTTAATTTCTTCTTGAAATCAGACAATGTTTTGGCCTCAACTACTTTCTGTATAGTTAAGAAAGCCCCACCAACGCCTCTACTTTCTCAGGAGACTAAGGAAATTTGGCATGTCCGCTACGTCTCTCACCAACTTTTACAGATGCCCCATAGAAAGCATTCTTTCTGGTTGTATCACAGCTTGGTCTGGGCTCCTGCTCTGCCCAAGACCACAAGGAACTACAAAAGGTTGTGAATATAGCCCAGTCCCATCACACAAACCAGCCTCCCATCCATTGACTCTGTCTACACTTCCCGCTGCCTCGGAAAAGCAGCCAGAATAATTAAGGACCCCACACACCCCGGACATTCTCTCTTCCACCTTCTTCTGTTGGGAAAAAGATACAAAAGTCTGAGGTCCCGTACCGACCGACTCAAGAACAGCTTCTTCCCTGCTGCTGTCAGACTTTTGAATGGATCTACCTCGCATTGAGTTGATCTTTCTCTACACCCTCGCTGTGACTGTAACACTACATTCTGCACTCACTCCATTCCTTCTCTATGAACGGTATGCTTTGTATAGCGCGCAAGAAACAATACTTTTCACTGTATCCCAGTACATGTGACAACAATAAATCAAATCAAATATTAAGTTGATCTTTCTCTACACCCTCGCTATGACTGTAACACTACATCCCGCACCCTCTCCTTTTCTTCTCTATGAACAGTATGCTTTGTCTGTACAGTGTGCAAGAAACAATACTTTTCGCTGTATGTTAATACACGTGACAATAATAAATCAAATCAAATCAAAACTCTGTCTAGTGCGGCCTTGAATATATTCAGTGACCCGCAGCCCCCACTGCTCTCTGGGGGGAGAGAATTCCAAACACTAACCACCCTCTGAGAGAAGAAATTCCTCCCAATCTCCGTCTTAATGGGAGACCCCTGATTTTTTTAAACGGTGCCCCCTAATTCTAGATTCCCCCGCGAGTAGGAAACATCCTCTCAGTATCCACCCTGTGAAGCCCCCTCAGAATCTGATGTTTCAATAAGATCCCCTCTCACTCTTCTAAACTCCAACGAGTCTGGACCCAACCTGCTCAACCTTTCCTCACAACCTTTCCCCCCTTTGCCCCAGGAATCAGTCTTTGAACTGTGTCCAATGCAGGTTATTGAGAGAGTGGATATTTGTGAATCATTGTTGCAGTGACAGAGTGATCAAGCAGTGGAATGAGGTTTCTCTCTCTCTCGGCACGGTAGCACAGTGGGTTAGCACTGCTGCTTCACAGCTCCAGGGTCCTGGGTTCGATTCCCGGCTCGGGTCACTGCCTGTGTGGAGTTTGCACATTCTCCTCGTGTCTGCGTGGGTTTTCTCCGGGTGCTCCGGTTTCCTCCCACAGTCCAAAGATGTGCGGGTTAGGTTCATTGGCTATGCTAAAATTGCCCCTTAGTGTCCTGGGATGTGTAGGTTAGAGGGATTAGCAGGTAAATGTGTAGGGATATGGGGATAGGGTCTGGGTGGGATTGTGTTCGGTGCAGACTCGATGGGCCGAAGGGCCTGTTTCTGCACTGTAGGGTTCTATGCTGGTTCTATGCTCTCTCTCTCTCTCGAGAGAGAGAGACGCTGGAAGCATTTAGTGTTTATCGATTCAGAAAGAGATTTCCCACGGTTTGGGAGAGAGCGAATGGGCACTTTCAGCTGCGGGTCCCTCAGGGGGATAGGGTGAGGGTGCCGATAATAAGGCCATCCTTCATTGTCCATGTCTAGTTGCTCGGAGAGAGCGGTGCAGTATCATCTGTTGTCGCTATGAAAATATTGAGTTCAGGTAAAAAACTTCCTGGGCAATTAGTGAATAACTCACCACATGCATGGAGAAACCATAGAATCCCTACAATGCAGGAGAAGGCCATTCAGCCCATCGAGCCTGCACCAACAACAGTCCCACCCTGGCTCTATCTCCGCAACCTCATGTATTTACCCTGCTAATCTCCTTGTTGTTTATGGGCTGCGCTGGAAAGGATCTTTGTTGGAATCCAGGTGAATAACTGTCCTTTTCCCCCTGTTTTCAGGCTCGTTACCAAAGTGGGTGGTGAACCAGTCATGGCAGCTCCTGGCTCCCAAGGTGAGGATGATGTTTAATGTCGGCGGGGGTGGGGGGGGGGGGGGGGGGAGCGGGGGTGCTGTCTGTCTGGTTAGGGCAGGTCCAGCTAAGGCTGGGAAAGAAACAGTCCCCATTGGCTGATGGTGCGGGGGCTCAGGGGTGGTGGGGGGGGAGGGGAGTAGATTTAAGGTTTGGGGCGTTAGGTACGGGGGGGGGGGGGGATGTGAGGGTGCCGTGTCTCTGTAGTGTGGCGGTTATCACACTCGCTTCAGACATAAAAGGTCCCCCGTTCGAAACTGGGATGAAAAGTCCCCAAATGTTTGGGGAGGCGCGGTGGTCCCAGGTTCGATTCCTGGCTTGGGTCACTGTCGGTGTGCAGTCCTGCACAGTAAGTAATCTGACAACACCATTACTTACTGCGCCTACCCCAGTCCAACACCAGCAACTCCACATCATGTGCGGAGTCTGCACATTCTCCCCGTGTCTGCGTGGGCTTTCCTCGGGGTGCTCCGGTTTCCTCCCACAGTCCGAGAGAGACGTGCTGGTTAGGGTGCGTTGGCCGTGCGAAATTCCCCCTCAGTGTGGGCGACTCATGGATTTTCACAGTAACTTCATTGCAGTGTTAAGGTAAGCCGTGCTTGTGACTAATAAGTAAACTTTAGAATGTTTGGTACACAGCGAGTGGGAATGAGCTGGAACTCGCTGCCCACGAGGGGGGGAGATGAATGATTTCAGAAGGAAATTGGATGGGATCTTGTGGAAAATAAAACGGCAGAGTGACAGGGATAGAGCGGGGTGGGGGGGGGGTGGGGGCGTGGGGTGGGGGGAGGGGGGCGTGGGACGGACTGGATTACTGCGAATGGCCTCTGATCGATGAAGGACTCTGTGACCAAGTGACTGGATATTTTGGATAAACTTGCACTGGAGGTGGTCCACTGAAACTTCACTAGATTAATAGATAAGGGGGCTGTCCTACGAGAGGCTGAGGTGGGGGGGAGAATAGGGCCGACTGGATTAATCTTCTGACAGGCAGCATGAACTCGATGGGCTGAATGGCCTCCTTTTGTGCCGTAATGATTTCCCTGGAGAGTGTAGGATCTGCCAGATCTGTGGGGACGGCTGGTCTGGACGGATGGATGGACATGCCAGGTGACCGATGACCATAATGTGACTCCAGCTGTAGTGCCATCTAGCGGACTGGCAGAGTAAGTACACGCACAGAACACTGAGTGGCCGCAGCGCAGGAAGAGGCTATTCGGCCCATCGAGTCTGCAACTAAATCTCTGAAAGAGCATCTCGCCTAGGCACCTCCCCTCCTCCCTATCCCCGTGTATTTATCCTGGCTAACCCCCACTAACCTGCACATCTCGGGACACTAAGGGGCAATTTAGCCTGGCCAATCCACCTCACCTACACATCACTGGACTGTGGGAGGAAACCGGAGCACCCGGGGGGAAACCCACGCAGACACGGGGAGAACGTGCAAACTCCACACAGACAGTGACCCGAGCTGGGAATCGAACCCGGGTCCCTGGTGCTGTGAGACAGCAGTGCTGACCCACTGTGCTACCGTGGGTAATCTCTCTGCCTATCATATCCACTGTAATTGGGTGGGATTTGGTTTGACAAACATATTTGTGCAGTGTAACGACAAGCAGCATTTATATAGCACCTTTCACATCCCAGTGTTCTTCCCAGGGAAGTTATCAATGAATATTTGACTCTGAGCCACATGTGAAAGAGTGTAAATGAGCAGCAGATCAATGGAGTGGGTTCTAAGGAGCATCTTAGTGGGGGGATGGAAAAGTTAAGAGTTTTAGGGGGAGAATTCCACAGCTGAGGGCCCAGGAGACACGGCTGCCAACGGTAGAGCGATAGAAACCAGGGATGAGAAAAAGGCCGGAATTGGAACAAAGGGTGGAATTTTCCCCCAAAAATTTGCCGGAGTGTCGGAATCTAGCTCCGGAACCAGCATGTTTCTCTCCAGGTGCATTGCCGAGGTTTCAGACCACATTTCTGGCACTCAGTGCCCGGGTTTGCGTTGTCACTGTGGCCAGGCTGGTGGAGCTGGCGAGGCTGGCACCATGGAGACTGGGACGCCAGCTTTGGGCGTTCCAATCTGTACCTGAAATATACTTCAGCCCTGCCGCCCCCCACCCCCCACATCGATGTGGAGGATCCCACCCCCCCCCCCATGAGCATTGGTGTGGCCTCCCTACCACGGAACTATCGGGGCAATTCTCCATCTTCCCCCACGTTCTCATCCCGACCATGGCATTAATGCGGGCACTCTCCCCCTTCACTTAGAGTCATGAACCAGTCGGCCCAACTTATCCATGTCATTCTTTTTCTTTAAAGCCCCTAAGCTAGTCCCAGTTGCCCGCAATTGGCCCATATCCCTCTATACCCATCTTACCCATGTAACTGTCTAAATGCTTTTTAAAAGACAAAATTGTACCCACCTCCTCTACTAGAGGAGGTTTACTCGGCTGATACCGGAGTTGAGGGGATTGAGCTATGAGGAGAGGCTGAATAAACTAGGCTTGTACTCGTTAGAGTTTAGAAGAATGAGGGGAGATCTCATTGAGACGTATAAGATGATGAATGGGATGGATAGGATAGAGGTGGAGAGACTCTTCCCGCTCAAAAAAGACAGTAGGACTAGGGGGCACAGCCTCAAGATAAAGGGGGGGGCGGTTTAGAACAGAGTTGAGGAGGAACTTCTTCACTCAAAGGGTGGTGAATCTCTGGAATTCTCTGCCCGTTGAAGTGGTGGAGGTTGCCTCGCTAAATATTTTTAAGAAACGGGTTGATGGGTTTTTGATAAGAAAGGGGATTAAGGGTTATGGGGAGAGGGCGGGAAGGTGGAGCTGAGTCACGACAGATTAGCCATGATCTTATTGAATGGCGGGGCAGGCTCGAAGGGCCAGATGGCCTACTCCTGCTCCTATTTCTTATGTTCTTATGTTCTTATGTACTGCCTCTGGCAGCTTGTCCCAGACACTCACCACCCTCTGTGTGAAAAATTTCCCCCTCTGTTCGCTTTTGCATCTCTCTCCTCTCACTTTAAACCAATGCCCTCTAGTTTTAGACTCTCCTACCTTTGGGAAAAGATATTGACTATCCAGCTGATCTGTGCCCCTCATTATTTTATAGACCTCTGTAAGATCGCCCCTCAGCCTCCTACGCTCCAGAGAAAAAATATCCCAGTCTATCCGGCCTCTCCTTATAACTCAATCCATCAGGTCCCGGTAGCATCTTTTCTGCCCTCTTTCTAGTTTAATAAGAACATAAGAAATAGGAGCAGGAGTAGGCCATCTGGCCCTTCGAGCCTGCCCCGCCATTCAATAAGATCATGGCTGATCTGTCGCTGCTCAGTTCCACATTCCCACCCTCTCCCCATATCCCTTAATCCCCTCTCTTATCAAAAACCCATCAACCCGCTTCTTGAAAATATTTAGCGAGGCAGCCTCCACCACTTCAACGGGCAGAGAATTCCAGAGATTCACCACCCTTTGAGTGAAGAAGTTCCTCCTCAACTCCGTTCTAAACCGGCCCCCTTTTATCTTGAGGCTGTGCCCTCTAGTCCTACTGTCTTTTTTGAGCGGGAAGAGTCTCTCCACCTCTGTCCTATCCATCCCATTCATCATCTTATACGTCTCAATGAGATCTCCCCTCATTCTTCTGAACTCTAACGAGTACAAGCCCAGTTTATTCAGCCTCTCCTCATAGCTCAACCCCCTCAACTCCGGTATCAGCCTAGTAAACCTCCTCTGCACTCCCTCCAAGGCCAAAATATCCTTGCGTAAGTACGGCGCCCAAAACTGCACACAGTACTCCAGCTGCGGCCTCACCAATGCCCTATACAGCTGCAGCAAAACCTCCCTACTTTTATACTCAATCCCCCTCGCTATGAAGGCCAGCATCCCATTCGCCTTCCTGACCACCTGCTGCACCTGCAAGCTGGGTTTTTGCGACTCATGCACAAGGACCCCGAGGTCCCTCTGCACCGTCGCCTGCTGCAGTTTTTCACCCCGTAAGTAATAGTCCTTCCTACCATTCTTCCTACCAAAGTGGACCACCTCACACTTGCCAACATTAAATTCCATTTGCCATTTCCTGGCCCATTCGCCCAGCCACAATCCACAATCAGCCCCTCCAGTCTGTCGAGCACCGCCTCTCTAGTAACAGTAATGTCATTAAGACCCTCCATTCCTACCATCTTTCCGTCGCTAACACCCGGCAAATTATTCACGTCCTCCTCCGTGAAGACAGAAACAAAAAAGTTATTCAATACCTTAGCCATATCCCCATCCCCTACCACTAGGTCCCCTTTCCCATCCTCTAAAGGACCAACATTCACCCTAGCCAGCCTCTTCCTTTTTATATATTTATAAAAACTCTTGCTATCCTTTTTTATATTAAGCGCTAGCCCAGCTTCATAGTTTCTCCTCCCCTTCTTTATCAACTTCTTTGTCAATCTTTGTTGACATTTAAACCTCTCCCAATCCTCTTCTCGCCCACTCCTCTTCGCTACTCTAAATTCCTCCGCTTTTAATTTAACACTTTCCTTCACCTCCTTCGTTATCCACGGCTTATTACCTCTCCTCCTACTATCCTTTTTGACCATCGGAATAAATTTCCACTGAGTACCAAGAAAGATCTCCTTAAAGATCCTCCACTACTCCTCAGCAGACCCTCCCTCCAACGCGTTCCCCCAGTCCACATTCGCCAATTCTTCTCTCATCCTACCATACTCCCCTCTATTCAAACAAAGGACGCGTGTCCGGGAACCCACTTTCTCCTCCTCCATCTGCACCAGAAACTCTACCATACAGTGATCACTCTCCCCAAGAGGATCCTTCACCACAAGGTTCCTAATTCTACCCGCCTCATTACATAGCATCAGATCCAAGATAGCTCGCTCCCTCGTCGGCTCCAACACACACTGCTCGAGGAAACTATCCCGGCAGCATTCCAAGAACTCTTCCTCGAGCCCCCCGCGTCCAACATAATATCCTTTCTATAATAGAGCTGCCCCTCCCACCACACATGAGGTGTGGAGTTGGCACAGGGTTCATAGAACCCTACAGTGCAGAAAGAGGCCCTTCGGCCCATCGAGTCAAACACAATCCCACCCAGGCCCTACCCCCGTATCCCTACATATTATACCCACTAATCCCTCGACACTAAGGGGCAACTTCTCAGCACGGCCAATCAACCTAACCCGCTCATCCTCGGACTGTGGGAGGAAACCGGAGCACCCGGAGGAAACCCACGCAGACACGGGGAGGTTGGCACTGCCAAGGAAGGTGGGTTCACGGCGAGATCAGACTTGTTGAGCGTCAACCTGCAAGTCCTTCCCACACACGCCAGCGGCAGGCGGTGGACGCGGGAGAGACCCCCTGGGCAGCCAGGTGATGGTAACGCCGAAACGTTGAAGGCAGGAGCGGGAGGAGGCCATTTGGCCCTTCGAGCCTGCTCCGCCATTTCATCACCGTCATGGCCGATCATCCAACTCAGCGGCCTAATCCTGCCTCCTCCCCATACACAGTGAGCACGTGA